>QFDT01000206.1:0-59783 GCA_003315915.1 Macrolepiota dolichaula | reverse complement strand
CATGATGGAGCTGTGGAGGATATGTAGGTGCAGGGGTGGATTCGTCATTGGTGTTCAACGACACGAGGTCGACCTCGAGAGGGGCGCGTCCCAGATACATGACAAGGGGCACGTACCTGTGTTCAGTCGCACTACCGAGTTCTTCGCGAGTTGGGACATATCGGGGTCAGTCAAAGATACGGAACGTGACGGTGACACATTCCGCTGGACGGATCACCAATGATGCATCATACTCAAACGGTGAGTAAGTATATTATGTAACCCTCAATAGAAACTGATCACAACTTTTTATTCAGAATAAATGTGATGACATGATATTGCAATAACTGATCACAAAGCTTTATTCAGAATAAACACGACGATATGATATTGCACTTTGGCGGAAACCCCAGCGCGGCACAGCCGGCGGGGTACGTGAGAGGTCGTGAAGGGGTCTCGAAGGGGTCGTGAGGGGGTTGTGGGTGGCGCAGGGGGGACAGGCTGTGTCACCTGGATGGGGGGGACACTGCGCCAGGTCCCGTGGTGAGACCTCACGAGGGACCGAAGCCCTGGTCGTTGTCACAGTAGTTACTGTGACTTCGAGTGAGGGGCGGGGTGTCGGGGATGGAGAACGGCGGCTGGCCTTTTTGAGGAATGCTTTGACCAAGGATGCAAGTGAAGGCATGGCGGTTTGTTAAGTGGTTGAAATGAAGAGGGCAAGGGTAGTGCGAGAGGTGGATCTCTCGATAGGATTGCCTGGATAGCTCCCAAATAGAATCAACAACTTATATACCATTCGCGATCCAGGCTCGAGAAAACACTCTCGTACAACAGAACATCTCGCCAGCTAGATTCTCGTCCCCAATCTACGTCCTGTGATCCAAAATTTTGTATTCACATCGAAAATCAGCATGGCATCCAACGCGTTCAGTCTCCACTATGTCCTTGGCCTTCAGGTCAGGGTAATTTATTCCAAAAGCACGCACACAACGCCAAACTACAAGGGGTGAAGTATATGTAATAAGTACGACTATGTGTGATCCTGGATCTGATGTCAACGTAGACCGAAACTGGAAAGCGTTGTAGCCGACCCGCCGTTTGGTACAGAGTCTCGTCTCATCGACCAGACCGTAAGGCATGTAAGAGAAGATTGAGGAAGGGATAGGAGGGAG
This sequence comes from Macrolepiota dolichaula, assembly GCA_003315915.1. Taxonomy (NCBI): domain Eukaryota; kingdom Fungi; phylum Basidiomycota; class Agaricomycetes; order Agaricales; family Agaricaceae; genus Macrolepiota; species Macrolepiota dolichaula. Next base: position 58,632 of record QFDT01000206.1, on the reverse strand, counting down.
GGGGGGAGGGAGGAGGCCACTCGACGAGGGAAGCAGAAAATCTCACCACCACCCGCCCCCAATCCCTTCCTAAGCTCGCTCCAACAATCCCTAGCTACACGCGGCATCAACTTATACCTTGTTGAAGTATTCAACGTTTCCACTTGCCGTCTCATTCAATCAAAATATTAGACATTGAATTTTTATGAAAAGGGTCAATGCTACCTGTCCAGACAGTGGTGCGAATTGATAGAAAAAAAAAATACTCGTTCGCTTCCTAAAACTTCATCCGTGCGTCTAGAAAGTCTGGAAGCCGTCGATGGAAGGATACAGCCCTGCAACCAACTAGTGATAGGCTGAAGATAGGCTACGGGAATTGTTTCGGCGCCGCGGAGGCAACATCAATCGAGGTTGACAAGTCAATTGGCAGCTACAGAGGCCATGTAGTCCACCAGGTCTCTTGAAGATTCCAGATGCGGGTTAGAGGGAGGGTAGAGTGAGGGATGGGAAGGATGAACAACAATCTGCGCGAGCCCGACCGGGGAAAATTCGCTGAAAGGTGCATGCACTTGTGCACGTAGCTTGAGACCTCCATTCCAGGGTGTGCAGTCGAACAGTAGCACGTAATGCTGAAGGCGGCGATCAAGCGACACTCCGGCGCGCGGGTAAGCGGAAACAAATTCGGGACGATACCGGATCTGTGCGGCCAAGGATTGGGGACTGGTGGGTTGGCGAGACAATAGTTGTAAGTTGGATGTCAGCGGGAAGGGCAAGATAGAGTACGACTATAGCCAGGAGGCGGTTAACGTTGATAACAGCCGTGGAAACCAGCGGCCACGTTTCCGTGTCCATGCCCAAGGCCAGGACATAGATTACCGATGTTCTCGGCTTAAACGTCCTCCACGACACAAACTCCTGACCACAATAGCCCGGCACAATACGGTGAGTCTGGGTATCTTCATGCAGCGGGGCGTGCCATCAATGCACCGACATAATGTTGGACTAAAATTACAATGTCGAGTCCACGGGCGCTAGTGGACGATGTCATGTTTATTCCTGACTTGATCTCTTGTCACAACCAGTCGCGTGCGCGTACTTCTGCACCACTAAGGCAGTCCGAGAGACGCATCATCACTGACTGCCAGAGCGCCAAAGGAATAGGTGGACATCCAATGCATTGGCTATACGAATGCGAGACGCGCCATCACCTCCCTTACGAGGGACCGAAAGGAGGACACCTGCACATCTCAAGAAAAGAACGAGCTAACATAGACCTGTGAGTAGTACATCCCGTGTCAATACTTCCTTTCTTCGACCAAAGACCAGATTGATTTCTCTTACCAGTTCATCATTCGAAAACATCGTTCACCAATAATGAGCTGTCGGACAATACACCACTTGGTGGCATTGACATTAACCAACGTGCTTGAAAGAAACCACCGAAAATTCCTTATCCGCGCTGACTCCGGACCCACTGAATATCCATTGGCATCTACCGGACACCAATTTACCGACCCATTCCGACAAAACTGAGAATAAAGCCACTCGATCGAAACACCGACCCCCCATCGCCTTCATCGTCAGCACCTACGACACCTGGCACAGCATGGCCGCCATGTCGAAAAACAGGAATACAAAATAAAAAAACTGAGGGAGCGAGAACCACTCCAAAACGCAGGGGAATAGTAAAGGGTGCCACAGTCCCGTCCAACCACGCTAGCGCCACATCGGAGGCACCACCGAATCGCATGGTAGACCAGAAGCCCAGGCATCATCAAACTGAATTATACAACACAACGCGCGCGCATTGAACAAAATGCACAAGGGAAGAGGGTGGCGAATCAATCAAAATAACCGCAAAGGGGAGTAGAGAGAGAGTAGGAAGGGAGGTAAGAGTATTAGAGAGAGGATGGGGAGGGGAGAGGGAAAAGGTAGGGACTCGAAAGACAATTCTCCGGAAACGTATCGTACACCCTCTATCCCAGTCCTTCAACATCCGCGATGAAGAGGAAGGGAGGACCGCCTTCATGTTTAGGCAGACATACGTATCTGTGCGAGCATCTTTGCGCGTTGCTCGTCACGCTGCTGCTCCTTATAAATGAGGGCCTTCTCAACCCAGGCAATCATATCAACGCCACCCAGATTTTCTTCAGATAGAAATGGATGATCCTACAGCGACCAGTGTCACCATGATGACACAAAGATCATAGGTATATTTTTGCCACTCACCAACAACTGCTGATACGTAGACCGATTTTCGGGACGTTTGACCAGGCAGCCAGCGACGAACCCGCGAGCAAGTGGTCCATACAAATCTTCAGGCAGCTCAGGGGGTTCTCCATGGACGATGGCTGTTAACTGCGCAAAGACATTCGAGTAGGTCTCTGGCGGGTACGGATAACGGCCCATGCCAATTTCGATCATGGACAGACCAAGTGACCAGACATCAGAAGCGACGGTGTATGTCCCGAGATTATTTTGGGATTCACCCTGGATTCGTTCAGGCTATGATGGTACACTTATCAATACCGAGGGTCCCGAGAATAGAAGCAAGAGAAGCGCGCACCGCCATATATGACTGACAACCAATATTGGTCTTTGCAAGTGACTTTTCGAGCTGGCCGGAGATACCGAAGTCGCAGAGCTTGACATTACCTTTGCGGTTGATAAGCACATTGGTTGGCTTAACGTCTGGAAAGGAAAAAGAAGATCAGCAAGGAAAGATCCGAGAGACGCCAACGCAGGGACTACGGACCACGATGGATAATATTGAGCTCGTCCTTGAGAAACTTGAGGCCTTTGACCATACTTCGGGCAAGGCGACCAAGGACCCCTTCAGGGACACCAACGCCCTGCAACTTGTCGAGACTTCCGGCATCCATATATTCCATGCAATAATATACGCAGGACTCGATGAAGAAAGCGCCATAAAAGTCGACGATTTCCGGAGCAACGGCGCGGTGGAGAACCTCAAGTTCCATCATTATCCCATTGAGTTTGGCCTGGTCAAGCTCGAGACGTATTTCCTAAGTAGGAGCTCCAATGTGAACACGCGGACAAACGGGATGAACAAGCACAGGGGGGAAGACTTGCCTTCATGGCCATGTAAACGTTGGTTGGAGTATGGAGGACCTTCTTGACAGTGCCGTAGTTCCCCTTTCCAAGTTCCTCATCAAGTTGGAGTTCACTCATACTGATGGAAAATTTGGCTCCGGAGGAGAAATTGACGCCCTCTGCGTGAAGGATGGCGGTGCCGTTGAAGTTGAGAGTTCCAGAGGGATCGCTAAGGGAAAGAGATGAGTACGGAAGAAGGAAGGAGGGCAAGAAGAGCCAAGGAAGAAGATACATACACGATCCTTGAGAAATTAGCAAAGGGGGAGCCGAAGTCGATGGGTCTGCGCAGAGGCTGTGACGGACCAGCCTGGGGAGAGTCATTGGGGAGCGGCCGTCCAGCGCCCAAACGAGCCCTGTTGAGGAAAGCTGTATTCTGAGACTGGGTGGCGGCATTTGGGCTAGCGGTGGCACTGTCTGGAGTGCTGTTTTGATCTGGGGTGTGAGCGTTGTTGTTGGGAGCAGCGAGGACGTCGGGTGTGGGGGGAGGAACGGCTGTACTGATGTCCTGGAGACTGAAACCGGGCCTTGAACGGCGCATACCACCTGTAGGAGCCCTGCCACGACCAGTGGCAGTTGCGGCATAGATGTTTGGGATGGGGAAAGTATGGGGCGGGGCGGGTACGGGGTGAGGAGGAACAGAGACGGAGACTGGAGGAGGATACTGGACTGGGACGGGTGCGGCGGTTGTGGCGATGGTGCGAGATGCAGCCATTGCACGCTGGAAAGCCTCGAGTTCGTTCTTCTTGCTGTTGAGGGCGGATGCACGTTGAGCAATCTGAAGACATGGTCAGGACGAGGTAGAGGAATAAAAGTTGAGAATACTGACGGCGGCCATCTTTGCCTGGAGAGTGGGAGGGACGGGGGCAGAGACGGGAAGATTATCTGGGTGTTTTGTGTGTGGTTCAGCCATTGTGGTGGAGGGAGGAGAGATGGAATGATGATCTTTACCTGAACCATGCTCGTCAAATGGCAGAGAGAAAGGCAGGCAGTTCCCCTGCCAGCTCCTACCCCAGCTCACCCCCATACAGATTCTCCCTAGACTTCCCTGGCCCCGCTGTCCCTCTCAGGTCCATCCGTGACCGCCTCGCAGATCTCACCCATCTTCCCAAAAATGCTTTCAAGCTCATCCACAAGGGTGCAGTCATGAAAGACGACACTGCTCCTCGTAAGAACCATCGTACAGCCTACCTACGCCACTGCTCACACCACACACCCTATTTCTCCAGTCTCTGCCTACAGCCTCCAGCCCAACTCTACCATCGTCCTGATCGGTACCGACGCACCACCGCCCATGCCGACATCGGCTGCCGCCCCCGAAATCTCCTCCGAGCAGGCAACAATCGCCCTCATCCAAGCCGAACTATCCGACGTTCGCACTCAGCTCACCCCGGACGTCCGTACCTTCCTTGCCGCACTCGATTCCCCTGCGCTCCCTCCTCCCTCCCATCGCGATCATTCACGCCTGGGTGAACTTCTTCTCCAATCTCTCCTTCGCCTAGACGCTATCGATCCTGACCGCGACTGGCTTTCTGCCCGCGCAGAACGCAAGGCCGCCGTCAAAGAGGTCCAGGAGCTCCTCGACAGCCTTGACGCCGCCTGGGCCGCTTCGTCCAACCCTCCCCCGCCTCAGTAGCATTATACTTGTATTATTGCAATCCATCTCTACCAATACAAAGGCCCCTTTACTAGTGCAAGAAAAAAAATCTAATTTATAGCTTCGTGATATTAGGTGGCCCTCCATAAGTATACATTCGATTAGGCGGCGAGTTCATGCTCGGTGGATTAAATCCCATTCCCATCCACGAGCTCCCAACCCCCATCCCTTCCGTCACTTGCGCATTTCTCTCCATCATCATAGCATGTATCTGCGTATACTGTTTCAGCGCCAAACTCTTATTCGTCCCTGACAGACTCACCTGCATCCTCAGCCCGTGTACAGCCGCCCTTAGCGAAACAACCTCCTCTCCCAATCTCAATGTCTCGTTCGCCAGAGCAATCTCGCTTCTCCTCCCAAGCGAGTCGATCCCCGCAGCAACTCCCACTACACTTTCTCTCAACCCTTCCAATGTCCCGACCAAGTTCGTCCCTAGATCCAGTGGTGCCACACCAGTCACCGCCTGCGGTTTAATTTGCAGACCGCCAGGCCCTCCCCCAACTCCACCAACGTTATTCATCCCCTGTGGTTGCTGATGCATGTGCCCCCCAAACTGCATTTGTTGCCCCGCTGACATCTCAAACTCCCCGAGTGTCGGGAAATACCCTGCCAAAGGATCCGCCCTTCCATCTCCACTATCTCCAGCTAAGGACAATGAGCCCCCATGCCCCGTACGTATCGCAGGTACCGACGCAGGGGCAACAGTTATCGTAGCAGGGCCACCCACAGCCGAAGACGTTGCTGCACTTGCACCATTTGTTTCATGATTAGTATCAAGAAACCTTCCATCGTCATCCACCACTCCACTTGGGGATAGTACCACATCCTCTTCTGTTCGTACTCGAACACGAGGTCGTTGTGAATGACCTGGTGACCCTGCGCTACTACCGTTGGGCATCCGAAACCAAGGACCGAGTGCACTTCTCATAACGCTCATTTCCTTCTTCATCACCTGCATCGCGCCTTCCATTATCTCCACCCGATGCCGCAAAAGCATGTTCTGCTCCATAAGCAGCTCTATCGTCTTCTGCTGCCCTTCCTCCGTCTTTCCAGGGTTCGTCTGACCTTCCGCATTCCTGGTTAATGACACCTAGCATAGATGACGCCATTCAATGTCACGATAACAATACGTCAACAAAACTGCACCACGCACATGCTTATCACCGTCATCGTCATCGTCACCATCACCACCACCTCCATCATCATTATCATCTGACTGCGAAACTTCACTACGCTTCGCTTCAGAAATCCCATGCCTCTCCCGCCGGTGTACCTCAAGATCAGCCCTCACAATGACCATCTCGCACCCCGCCTCATCGCACTCTACCTGGCTGTGTAAACATTTGTCCCTGAGATGTGCCGGCAGCGACTGCCTCTGACACGTATATTTACATCCCGATGCGCGATGTACACACTCCACTTCCAATTCCTCTACGAGCTAAAAACATAATAAACATATCAGCAAACATTTATATATAGCTTATAGACGCCCGTAAAAAAGTTACGATGAGCTGAAATCACGTTCACTCACACTTCGTACAATTGGGTCCGCGGGCGCTAAATCCGCTTCTGTGAGGGATGACCGGTCCACAGGACACAAAGGAGCATGGCTCAATGCGCGCAAGATGCATTCGCGACAAAACGTGTGTGTACAAGTGAGCGTAGTCGTCGGTTCTGTAAAAGGCGTCCTGTAGCACAATATTCATGTTAGTGCGTCTGAATTTGATGATAAATGCAAGGGTGGCGGCGTTCGGGTGGTAAGAGAATGATATCGGGAGGCGGGCGAACGGCCCATTTTGTCGTTGGTGGGCTTGTGGAGATAGAGAGGTCGTGCAGCCCAGAGCAGAACTCACCGACAGATACAGCAGACCTATAGCCCACGTCGAATAGGGGTATAATTCGAATGCGCGTCCGAAAAAAAATACAATATACGGGCGCGGCAACCAGGACCGAGGGCAACCAGAAGATAAGCAGAGGAAAACAGTCAGCACACCGATGCCAGGTCACTGACTGGATCAACTTACGAGGTTCGTGTTCGGGGTATCGACGTACGTATATAGGGACATTATTCCAGATTAAATAGGTGGTTCGACGAGGAATATGTAAGGGTGCGTCTCGGCGAGAAGTGAGACTGGCGTAATCCGTGGTAGCGCGTTGCGGATATGACCCTGTAGCAGTTCAGTGCCAAGTGGACTTGTAGCGGTTCCAGGAGCTCGTCCTAAACCAATGGAAAGTCGCTTGAACCAATCGCTGTAAACCAGGGACTTGGATTACAGGCGCCTCCGTGTTCGTGGCGGTCTGTATGCTTATACTGCGCCCGCACAGCAGGAAATTTAGTAAGTCGATGAATGCTCTGCACAGTCAGCCCAAGAGGAACAAGAGGCAGACAGCTTGGACAAGCGGACGAGTTGGAGTTTGATGAGGTAGGTTTGGTAAAGTGAATGTGATTAGATTCTTGGCGCACCTGATCCCAGCCCGGCTTCGCGGAGTTTAAGATCCGGACGATAGGCCCGCCACGCCACCCACCGACTGCTACCGAATCCTCCTGGCACTCTAGCACGCAACTAATCGTCATCTATACTTTACTTCACTCTTCGTAGCATCTGCCTATATCAATGACAAACCAATCAACGTGTAGAATTCCAAGAAATCCAGAGTAGTCGACGCTCAAGAGGCGTGAGAAGTGATGGGATGTTTAAATGTGTATTACTCCGGCGCAATATTCGAGCAATTGCTCCAACTAGCACCAACGCCCACTTCAGAAAATAACACCATTACCGATACAGGGGACATGTAGAAGGTAATCCACTCCCTGTCCCCCTCTCTCCGGATATACCTACAAACCACCTTACCCACTCACACTCAATTGAAGAAGACCTGTATAGATGCTTGACACTTATGCGCACGACTCCCTACACATTCCTCAGCGAAATCCGAATGTCCTTCCCAATATCACTATCCCAATAAAGATAGCCGACATTGATCTCCGTCGAGCCGAGTCCCGACGTCGACAGTCCTGAATAACAACAGGTCCACTCCTGCCCCTTTCTTGCTCCAATTTCAGCCTACTTGGCGATGGAGCTTGGGCAATACCAGATGATTAAGTGTTACCTGAAGTCAACCAAGTAGCAGGTTTTCCAATGATTTCGGGTTTATAAAGTGTTATCGATGGAACGAATAGCATTATAAACCCGAATTTTCTGGAAAACCTTGCATACTTAGTTGACTCCGGATCATCAACAAAAGCCTACAAAACCCCTTCGAGTTTGTATGACAGCGGCAGGAAGATATTCGGACTCGCCCAAACAGGGCTCCTCGCCTTTACTCCGGTCCTTTTGAAAAAGGTAGAAACTAACAAGTACAAAAACACCTGGATGGACACCGGAAAACTAGATAATTAAATCGCAACCCCCATAACTTTCTGAATCTACGCAACATGTCCAAGCTCACCCTCCAGTCGACTTACACACTCTCTGATGGTACGCCTCCCGTCTCGGCTCTCTACTTCAAAAACATGAATTATGTTTCACAGGAAAGAAACTTCCCGTCCTCGGCTTCGGTGCCTTGGGCCAGGGAGATGCTAAAACCGCTGTTGCCGAGGCATTGAAAGCAGGCTACAGGTAATTGACCATCCATCCACAATGTTGATGCAAGCCCTGACCTGAACCACCTAATCAGACAAATCGATGGCGCACAGATGTACGAGAACGAGGACCAGTGCGGCGCTGCAATCAACGAATCCGGCATCCCAAGGGACGAGATTTTTACGAGTAAGGGGCATCTATGCAATTAATATTGTCACCCAGGTCTAATTTGTAGCGGATCAGCGTCCAAAATATCTTCGGAGCACCGCGGCCATGGATATGATACCGTGATCAAGGGTGTTGATGAGTCGCTCAAAACCTGGGGACATGGTATGTTAACTCGGTCTACCTTGGGAAACGAGACTCTAATAAATATAATGATTTAGAATACATTGACCTCTTCCTGATCCACGATCCCCTCAGGAAGGACCTGCGTCTGGAATCATACAAGGCACTGGTTGATGCCCAAAAGGCTGGAAAAGTCAAGTCTATTGGTGTCTCTAACTAGTGGGTATCAATTCATCATACCTCGCTCTCTTGGGTTATAACCGATATAACCTCCAGTGGCGTGAAACACATCGAAGAGATCAAGAATGCTGGATACCCGTTACCCGTTGTCAACCAAATCGAAGTGAGCTGAATTCTTCATCACTCTATGGCCTGGACTCATCGGCCATGTAGCTCCACCCTTACCTTCAACAACGCGAGATCGCCGCGTACTGCAAAGAGAATAACATCATCGTCCAAGCGTACTGCCCCATCATCCGCGGTGCTACTGACGAAACAATAGAAGAGATTGCGAAAAAGGTCAGGAAGAATCGATGACGCTTGACTATAATCAACTGAAACCCTGCATTAGCATAACAAAGAACCCGCGCAGGTTCTAATCAGATGGTCTCTGCAAAAGGGGTACGTCCTGGTATTTCGAATTGTGCTCCTTTTCCGATTTAATGATCTCTTGTGTTATTATAGATATGTGCCCCTCCCAAAGAGCGGTACCCCCTCGCGTATCCAATCCAACACTAACGTCTTCGACTTCGAGCTGAGCGAGGAGGATGTTGCCAAATTGGATGGACTGGAGAAGGGCAAGCCTTGCAGCTGGAACCCCGTTAACGCTGACTGAGCAAATCTCGGACTTATGTTATCATCAATGTATGTATGATCACCCGCAAACGTCAATTAATTTACAAGTGGGATGAAACTACAATCTTCCAAGTCTGTGGGACCTTTCGGACTAGATAAAACCCGGAAAAGATTGCTTTCAGTACCCACCGGCGGCAGACACCTCCAACGCCACCGGCCCCTGACGTCCGAAATCCAAAGGTTGAGATTTGCTGTTGTTGGGATGTGTTGGGAGGTTACCGTCGGCGTTTCGGACTCCTGGGTGTTCACTTATCGAAGTAACAGAGCTTCCCTCGCTTGTAACCTGCCAATCCTTTGACAAAGAACTTCTCTAATGACACCTGGAATGTCCCTCGATTGTCAAAGTACATATTTCGCCATAAGGAAACCATGACGCACACTGGAACTTGATTACCAGCTTACTCTACCACCCACTTAAGTTCATGCGGCCTTTACCCATGATGACATTCAGTTCTGTTTCACCTGTACCGCCAAGGCCACAGTGTTAATGATAGTCGGCCCGCTTGAGGTGGTAGTTCGACGCCCGGCCTCCTGTCATCATTCAAAGCCGTTGCGACACCACGCCATTCAATGCTCCGCACTGGAGAAATTTGAACCCTAAAAGAAAATACTACACAGTCAGTACCCTCAACAGACATCCATGATCCTTCAATGCATACCCACACTCATGACACTTTCTTAACTTTGATGATATAGAGACCGAAATCATAGTGACATTTTCTGAACTTTAAACCACCTTATCGGCTGATCAATGATTCTCCGCCCAGCTCAATTAAAACAATCACTAAATTGACGCATTTATAATTCCTGTATACATTGTCATCTGGATAATCCATGCATTCTGACGAGCGTCTAGATCCTCTTCTTACCAAGGGAAATGCAGCTTCAATAGATATTTATTTGCGGCATTAGTCTTGAAACCGCCGGTTGCCCTTCCATCACAACATGACACAGTTCATGCCGACTCCCGAAAGCTCGTGAGATTCCCCAACTATTCTTTGAATACTCAACTGAGTAGATGTGACGCGAAATGCACATAATACAAACTCCTTATGGTTGAGAAATACCCAGCTCTAACATTTGCACGAGGGTCTACAGATTGGCTGACAACATTATTTGCTAAGGGATCCGACCCCTTCGAGCTTCACGCCCGTGGACCTTCACACACGAATAAGCCTTCTTTACACAGAAGCAGGCAGCGTCGCTTGCAGTTGTCGCGACATGTGGTCGGTACCCACACGGACAGACTTACCAGGTGAGTCTGTGTTCAGATTGATACCTCCATTCTTTGGGAACTGGACGACAACCGACAAACCTCTTCTTGGTTCCTAGCGAGAGCTGCTGATCAGTAGTACTTTCTCACCGCGGCGCCAAGAGAATCCCGCCCTTCATTCTCATTATTAGGAACTATCTGTGAAGTTGCGGTATATATGCGTCGGTTATCAGATATAAATAGGGTATGAACTTGTTACAGATATTTCGAGTCGGTTGCATATTTCAACTCAGCTTTCAACGCGTGGGACTAGGTCGCGTTCTAGTGACACCATAGCTGGGGGTACTCGCTATCTAGATGTAAAGATCGTGTCATCGGCGGGTATTGGTATGGACACACCCCATTTTATGCGCCACGCCGGTGGGCTTCGCATACTAACAGCGAATACGACGTATGTGACCCACCGGCTCCGCTCGCGCGCGTTGCGAACCTCTACACCCCACTACTATAGTCGGAAGGGGCTTAAAATACCAGTAAATACCTACTGACAGGCACTGTAGTTATGAACATGGGAACACTCCATGGTCCCCATGGAGCCTTCTTAGTAAGATGCTTTTCGTCTACAATGTGAACGGGGGAAACGGTGGGTGCTCGAAGAGGGGCTAGAAAAAAATAGAAAGAATAAATGAATAGAACCAGGGACGGTGCCGCAAGGAATCCCATAGTGACGAAAATAGTCAACAGGTGTAATATTCCCAACAGATCCTAAGTAGCATATACTGCCGAAAGCGGTGTCCCGATCGGCGAGATGGAAGTAACCCAGAAACATGGGTAAAAGTTTGTTTGGGGGTTACTTACGAAACCCGGACGATGGATGGGTGCAGCCAAAATCCTAGCAAGCATCTAGATGGATTCTGTTTTCGCGGAATGTAGCTACCCTGAATCCGGAGAGAATGACATGGGAGGATGCGTATGCTGTTGCAACCAGGATAGCTGTTGGATTGATACTCGAGAAATATGGACGTGGGGTATGATGACAACACGTTTTTCCGGTTGTTGCATGCTCAAGGAGTTTGTTTATCAAAACAGTAATGTACCATCATCTTTGAATGTAACACTCTTTACGACTCATGCCATTTACACGAGTTGAACTTCCCCGCTGCGCGATGGATGATATTAAACCCTCAACACCTCAACGAAAATAACCCTTTCAAACCGATATTCCAGTCTACTCTGCAGAGTTACTTAATCCCCATGTGGAAGCGGAAGAACTAAGAATTTGAACCTTGCTAACCTGTACCGCATGTACCATGTCCGAAGAGAGACAGAAAAGGAGAGCCATGTTCCCATGTCGTCAGTTCCTGACAATTTGCCTTTTAGTGACGCTGTTCTTGATGAAATGTTTGTGGGACTGTGATCAATATATGGGCATTGGGAAAATACCAATGGGAACATACACGAGTTGTTCGCCTTGGCAGGTGTGATTCGTTGGAGTGAGACTTGGCATGATAACAGGAGCCGTCCTCACAGCTACTTCCTCGGATCTCTGGTGAACAGATGGATGTCGAGTTGTAAATCCATACGTATATGTGAACGGCCGAGGGCACGATAATGAGAGGTAGATGCAAATTGGGGGTTGGGAGCCAGCCTCCTCCTCAAACCGACAGGAAAATAAACTCGAAGATGACTAGCCTCGAGGGTTCATATCAACATATAACGAAGGAGGAGGAGTCGGCGGACCGACATGGTTGAGTCTTTGCAGATGTTGCTGTTAGATGGTCGCAGAACCCATTGACTCGAAGCTGGTATTGGGGGAGGGGGCGACTAGCGGTCAAATTTATGGCATTCGAGTATTAATGTACTGGAGCGTTCAGTGAATTGTGGAAGTGATGCACAAACCAACATCGACATCCTGCTACGCTTCTGGCAGACTGGCCAACCAGACTTGTAACAGTATGTGTGGTCATTATAAGATAAGATAATCTCGTGCCGGAAACAGCCGTCCCAGTCATATTGCATTGATCATAATATATGACATCCAGATAAGCTGTGACTCGATCAATAATCCTGGAGAGAAAACCATCTCGAGAAATTTAAGCGACCTCTCGGGACATTGTTCTCGACAATCGATACCTCTCTCAAACAGGATGGCGATTCCTACACATGATAGTGAGCAATTTGTGACCTCATTCACTCACCAGTTCGCCGAATCCACATCCTAGTTTCTGCCTCCTTTGATTTCGCTCGGGAAGAAGAGAAAGTTATCGAATTCTGGAGAGAGATAGACGCGTTTCAAACAAGCTTAAAGCTCTCTGAAGGTCGCCCAGAATTCTCTTTCTACGATGGTCCTCCATTTGCAACTGGTTTACCCCACTACGGCCACCTGCTCGCTGGAACTATCAAGGCATGTTTCTTGATCCATAGTTGCCTACATCAATCCAACTCAGAACCAGGACATTGTCACCCGACACGCTCATGTCAGTGGTCACCACGTAACGCGTCGCTTTGGATGGGATACACACGGTTTGCCTGTTGAACATGAAATCGACAAAAAGCTTGGAATCACAGGAAAGGAGGACGTTATGGCTATGGGTATTGACAAATATAACGCAGAATGTCGTTCTATCGTCATGCGATATTCTTCGGAGTGGAGGAGAACGGTGGAAAGAATGGGTCGTTGGATCGATTTTGACAACGATTATAAAACCCTCAACCTGTCGTTCATGGAATCTGTTTGGTGGGCCTTTTCGGAGCTTTACAAGAAGGATCTGGTTTATCGAGGCCAGAAAGTTATGCCTTATTCTACCGGTTGCACTACACCTCTATCGAACTTTGAAGCAGGTCAAGATTATCGTGATGTCAATGATCCTGCAGGTGCGTGACCACCTAAATCGAGAGTGCCTTGCTCACCCGAATGAAAGTCACCGTTTCTTTTCCTCTCGTTGATGATCCTACTACTTCTTTGCTCGCCTGGACGACAACTCCATGGACCTTGCCTTCCAACCTCGCACTTTGTGTACACCCGGATTATACATATATCAAGATCCACGATCAGGAACGCGACCAGAATTTCATTCTTCATGAAGGACTGCTCAAAACGTTATACAAGGATCCCAAGAAAGCAAAATACAAGAAGTTGGGCCAATTCCAGGGCTCGGATATGAAAGGGTGGCGTTATGTGCCTCTTTTTGAATACTTTACAGAGCAGGTGGGTACTCATCGTGAACTTGCAAGTCCATTGCACTGACATTCATGTTAGTTTGAAGACAAGGCATTCTGTGTGGTCGTTGATACCTATGTTACAGATGCAGATGGCACTGGTATCGTTCATCAGGCACCCGCTTTTGGTGAAGATGACCACCGCATCGCTGTCGCCCATGGTGTTTTACGGCCAGACGAAATGCCGCCATGCCCCATAGATGACAAGGGTCATTTCACCTCACAAGTTTCTGACTTCGTTGGCTTGCATGTGAAGGCATGTGGGATCGGACTAGACCCCCAAGGGACTTGGCTAACCTTGGACTACAGGCTGCGGATGGACCCATCCAGAAGATGCTGAAAGGAAAGGGCAGATTAATAGTTCAGTCTACCGTCAATCACAGTTATCCTTTCTGCTGGCGGTATGTATCTTCCCTTCTACCTTCGGAGCCTAGGTTTTTAGGCATGACTTCTTAGGTCCCATACCCCATTGATTTATCGTGCGATCCCTGCATGGTTCATCAAGGTGACGCCCATCGTTGACCAACTGGTCTCCAATAATGAATCAACACGATGGCAAGGAGCGCTGTGCTGCTAGACATTACGGGTACTAACTTATCATCAGGGTACCTCAATTTGTCGGCGATAACCGGTTTGGTAACTGGCTAGCGAACGCTAGGGATTGGAACGTTTCACGCAACAGATATTGGGGTACACCTATCCCACTGTGGGTCAGCGATGATTATGAAGAGGTGGGACCGGCATCATTTGTGAAATATCTTTACGTCTAACAGTTGATCCAGGTCGTTTGTATTGGTTCGGTCGCTGAGCTTGAGCGTCTGTCTGGAGTTACCGGAATCACGGATATTCATAGGGATAAGATCGATCACATCACCATTCCGTCGCAGAAGGGCAAAGGCCGCCTGAAGCGTGTGGAGGAGGTGTTTGACTGTTGGTTTGAATCTGGCAGGTAATTGCTCGAGCTATGACGAGGCGCACTTAACTCATTAGCCGGCGACAGCATGCCATATGCCCAACTTCACTATCCCTTCGAGAACAAGGAGCTCTACGAGCGTACCCACCCTGCCGATTTCGTATCGGAGGGCATCGATCAAACCCGTGGTTGGTTCTACACTCTGCTGGTCTTATCAACGCATCTTTTTGGCAGAGCGCCTTGGAAAAATCTCATTGTCACTGGGCTTGTACTGGCTGCGTATGTCGTTCCGTATGTCCTACTTTTTGTACGATTGATAGGTCTGTAGTGACGGCAAGAAGATGAGTAAGAGTCTGAAGAATTATCCGGATCCCAACCTCATCATCGACAAATATGGTGCTGATGCCACTAGGTATGTGGGTTATAATGTAAAATAGTGTCTGGGCTCACCCAACTAGGATGTTCCTTGTTAACTCCCCCATTGTCCGTGGTGATAACCTTCGCTTCCGTGAGGAGGGTGTCCGTGAAGTCGTCTCTCGCGTGCTTCTCCCTTGGCTCAACTCCTTCCGCTTCTTCCTTGGTCACGTTGCTCTCCTCAAGAAAACTAGCAACGTTGACTTCAAATACGATCCACAGGCAGCCCTCCCCAACAACGTCATGGATCGTTGGATCCTCGCTCGCTGCCAGTCTCTCATCAAGCTTGTCCGTGAGGAGATGGCTGCTTATCGCCTGTATACCATTATTCCCCGCTTGCTTGATCTCATCGATGAATTGACCAACTGGTACATTCGGTTCAATCGCAAGAGGCTAAAGGGGGAGGATGGAGTTGATGATGCGGTTGCGGCGCTGAACACATTGTTCGAAACATTATTCACACTCTGTAGGACAATGGTACGTCCCTCTTGCAAATATATCACGAAGGCACTTCCTAATGTTCATAAATTGGTCAGTCGTCGTATACACCGTTTTTGACGGAGAACTTGTATCAAACGTTGAGGAAGTTCATTCCCGAAGATCCTGCTGCTGGTGACACTCGCTCCGTCCACTTCTTGCTATTCCCTGAGGTCAGGGAGAGGTACTTTGACGAGGTCATCGAACGTCAAGTGAAGCGTATGCAAACTGTCATCGAGTTGACGAGGAATATCCGAGAGAAAAACAACCTTTCGTTGAAGGTGAGAGTTCTAGTGACACATACTCTACACATGAGCTCAACATTCGTATAGGTGCCTCTGAAGGAGCTTCTGATTTTCCATCCTGAACCGGAATACATCGCCGACATCAAACCCCTGCAGCGGTACATCGAGTCTGAACTCAACGTTCGCGACATCATCTTCACGTCTGATGAGAACTTCTCTGGTGTCCGCTACCGTGCTGTTGCTGATTGGGCTGTTCTCGGAAAGAAGTTGCGCAAGGACTTGGGCCGTGTGAAGAATGCCCTCCCCTCAGTTACCAGCGATGCTGTCAAGGCATACGTCAACTTGGGGAAACTTAATGTCGATGGGATCGAATTAGTTGCTGGGGACCTGACCGTGCAACGCTATCTTGAACTACCTTCTTCTGCTGAAGGGCAATATGCGACGCACACCGATAATGATGTTGTTGTTCGTTTGGACATCCAGATTCATCCAGACCTCCAGAGCGAATGGCTTGCTCGAGAAATGACGAATCGTGTACAGAAGCTTCGCAAGAAGGCCGGACTCCAGGCTACAGACGACGTTGATGTATACTATAGATTTGAAGAAGGTGTGGGTACGGAGTTGACTGCTGCTATTGCACAGCACGAGAGCATCATTCGAAAAACTGTTGGGAGTGTACCCGTGGACATCAAAGAGAAGAAGATTGGTACAGAATTAATCTCGGAGGAGCAAGAGGTTGCGGAGATCAAGTTTGTGTTATACCTTATCCGTCCCTGAATGTATATGTAAAGGAATAGAAAGTAAACTTTGTAATTTGTTTCTGGAGTAACATAATGTGTGGATGTATAAACACTCGATGCTGGATGTCAAAAGGGAGGACTGACTGAAACAGGTATCTGCGACAGGTAACTTCATTGTCGTAAGACGACGAACAACAGGAGGTGCCACTCCGTTTTGTGCGATCCCGCGAATGCTCCGGCTTATCTTGCCTGGTGAGCCTTCAACCTTCCTTCACTTCTTCGTTGAGCCAAAGCCACCAAAGCCCATGAGTTTAGCCATCTCGTTGTCTGCTTCTGGCGCAATATCTTTCATGAGTTCAAGGCGGGCCTTTTCCTTCTCTGCTTTCTTTTGCTCCTTCTTCTCGTGTCGTAGAGTCTCCTCTTTAGTTTTGATTTCAGCCAGACGTTTATCGAAGTCGAATGCCTTTGCACTGGAGGCTTCCTTGGTCTTCTCACGTAGCATTGCTATTCGAGCACGAACTTGTTCAACTGTTGATCGCTCGATTTTTGTTGACTGGCCCAAAGCACGTAAATCTGTTCAAGCATGTCAGTTTCAAGGCAGGGAGCGGTGCGAGAGGCAGCATACGTGCTCTGGAATTGATATGGTCCAGATACCCAACGCTGTCCTTGTAAGTTCGGTTGCAAGTTTCACAGTAGAAGCCAGGTTGACCAGGTCCTCTGCCACCAGGATTCTGAACGACCATCGTTTTTCCGAGATTCTTGTCTAATTCTAGTGGACCTTCTCGAGCCTTCATTAGCTCTGTAGGCTTTGGGAGGTCCTTCTTCACACCCTTTCTCGGTTTCTTTCCTGTGCTTCCGGCCTCAGAATGGTTGTTTATTCACTGCAATTAACTCACCTTGTTTCATCCGCTCTTCATTCTCCTGCATCCTTTCACGTTCCTCCACGTCTTTTCGCTTCGCTCGCTCCGTATATTCTTCCTTGTCCCATTTCTTGCGAAAGTCAGTGTCCGAAGCTTTGTTGGCATATGCGCCAGCTTTGTCTGCCATGAGTGTTATTTATGAGTAGTAGTGACACGTGGGACATGATGGCAAATAGGGAAGGTGGTGATATATGGTACAGCAAACTTTCGACTTCAACCATCTCTATGGCTATTTAATCTCTCTCTCTACTCCACCTATAATTTCCACGTTTATGCCCCTACAATAATGTCCTCTCTCGACCTGGAAACGGACACAAACCTCAATCTCACTTTCCCCTTGCCATATCGCGTACTTACCCTACTTGGTATTGGTATACTTGCCTGGGCGACCAATCTACATGGGCTGCACTTGTTGGGAATAGATGCCGTTGGAGCCTTGGAGGTGCGAACGGAAGGTCATGTACAACGGACACCATCGTTTGCTGGCAGGCCAAGTGCCCACAGCAGATATACGTCTCCCTCTATTTTCTATCTCCCTGTCTACAAAATCTTTTTCACCTATGCGGGGTTTTGTTTCATGTCCTGGACCATCTTTCGCTTCTGTACGAGGGGCGATAGGCTTCTCGTCGATGCATTTGGTTACATCCCTCTCATCACTGGACTTGTGGTTCTCATGAGTCTTATATGTCCAATGAACGTGCTCCTTAAGCATGAACGCGACAAGTTTTTATAGTAAGTACGGTCGCTTAAATGTATATCTTCTGGCACTCATGTGTTAGTAGTGCGTTATTCCGCTGCTTATTCTGTCGGTTCAACGCACCCGTACATTTCTCCGACATCGTGTTTGCGGATATTGCAACGTCATTTGCCAAGGTCCTTGGTGATATTTGGTTATCCTTAGTGATGTTACTTCCAGGGAACAGTGTTCTTATTGCACCTTCTGAAGAGGGCTGGCACAAATGGATCCTCCCAACCATCATGAGGTAAGTTATATACCGCTGCGTCCAAGTTCTATAATTGAACTCACTTGGCAGCCTCCCATACCTCGTGCGATTCCGTCAATGCATCATTGAGTTTTGCTTGCCATCCAACTCAAGCCAACGTCCTCTACTTAATGCGATCAAATACGCAACTGCATTCCCGGTTATCTTCCTCTCGGCCGCCCAAAAGAGCACGCCTGTAATTGATAGTACGGGTCGCGACATCTCTAGTCAGGCTTGGAGTGGGACGTTCCGCCTATGGTAAGTTTGTTAATTCTGTGATATATTAGACTTATTTTTTTTGCTTGGATGCCACACTAGGCTACTTGCCGCAGTTATCAATTCGTGTTACTCCTTTTGGTGGGACATCACCAATGATTGGGGATTAGAGATGTTGAAGGGACAGAAAAAAGCAAACGGATCAGGGCATCGGACCCCACCTCGCCGACTTGTCTTGCCGCAGGTCCAATTACATTCAAATGCCCCTCTCTTGGCTCGCACATCTTTCGACCCCTCATCTTCCGAGAGACACCAACAATCTCCTGTTCTAGGTCGAGCGACAAGTCCTCATCAGCAATCTTATCCTTGGGGTCTTCGCACTATGCTCTTGTATCCGTTACCAGTCTACCCGCTTCTCATATTCTTGAACTTGATTTTGAGAATGACTTGGTCAATTAAGCTATCGAGCCATCTATACTCTGTCAGCGACGGAAGTATGGGGATATTCTCACTGGAGGTGGCAGAGATTGTGAGAAGATGGCTGTGGGTTTTCCTTCGTGTTGAATGGGAAGTAACAAAGAAAATCCAAGATGGACTTCCCAAGGCCCGGCCTGACGACTTCAACCCCGAAAACGAATACGAAATGATTCCTGCAATACCCGAGGAACATTTCTCCCCGCGTCCATAACGCATGATATATTACGCGGTTTGGATTCTTGCTCTCAGGGCGCTTGATTGTTGTTGCTGACCTTGGCCTCTCCCAGGTCCCCGTGATGCCATACTTGATTTCTCTCGCCTTCCTCTATAGAATCGCTTCGCGAACACTATCATAACTCGTAGTGGTAATACAATCAGTTAGCTTGACCAACACGAGCAGAACTGGGTTCACATTCATTTTGGCGGTCCATCGCCATTCTTATCCTGATGTTCGCGATCTGCCCTAGCTGTAAAGCTTATATGAAGGACAGGGGGAAATATCGAAAAAGCCAAGGCGATACTGAAATCATATGCACATGGGATCTCATGTCACCCACAGACTATAGGCCAGAATGCGTGACACGCGAATTTCAGCCTATTTTTGGTTCTTATCATGCGAATTATCCCGAAAGGGATAGTATTTTTAAATTCTTGCAAGGACTTGACCGGATGGGATATTCCAGGTTTGTTCACCACTGAACCCCTCCACACCAGCATTTCCGACGGAACAACACGGTTCCTTAATCTCAAAAGTTGCGCGCCAGCGTACGTGAGATAATTGGTGGGTTATACGCGTTTGGTGATGTGGGTCGGAGAGGTATGACCTGCCGATGGCTCCTTTCGACCAGAATCCCTGTTCCAGTGTCTCAGTATGTGAATATTGGCGTCAAGAAGACTGAGCGACTATGTCAGATGACAGATCCACACAACAGGCGCGGGACGGACCGTGGCCTTCCTTCTATCACTGACTTGTAGATAAAAGCCCAATTGGTGGGACCAGACAAACCATTCCCAAGTCTCCTACCTCTACTTCACTCTCAGAACCACTTAACAAGATGAAGGTGAGCACCCGCCCTTCATCTCTATCAACATTCTTGGCTCACCGTCGAGCCAGATTTTAGCTATCCTCTACACAGGCGGTGAAGCTGCCCAACAAGAACCTCGTCTGCTCGGTACCATTGAAAATAAAGTATATTGTCACCTCCAGTCCTTTTGACCCTGGGGCTGACGACTGAGCCCCCGTAGCTCGGCATTGAGTCCTGGCTCAAGTCCCTCGGTCACGAGTTCATTGGTATGTCCACCGACCATCCTTACATACGTGCTGATTGTTAACAATCACCAATACAGTACGTTCGGAAGCTTATATATCAACCTTCTCCTTAAGTGATGGTTCCCCAGGTTTCCAGCAGCAAGGAAGGTGCCGACAGTGACTTCCAGAAGCACATCGTGGATGTGAGTTTCGAGCGTGGTCGGATCCTCCTATCCCATGACTTTTCTAATCTAATTAACCCATTTATCATAGGCTGAAGTTCTCATCACTACCCCATTCCACCCTGGGTGAGTACCCCTGATAGTGATAATTTTAGACCATAAAAGAGGGTTACTAATTACATGTACCCACGCTTTAGCTATCTTACACGCGAATTGATCGAGAAGGTACAGCTTCATTGCGCATATGACTTGGTGCAACGCTCATAAAACCATCACCTGCTATGGTCGTGTGTGTAGGCCAAGAACCTCAAGATCTGTATCACTGCCGGTGTCGGTTCTGATCACATCGATCTAAATGCCGCCGTTGACAAACGCATTCAAGTTCTGGAGGTATGCTAGATATTCGTCAAAAGTCAAAGTTTCTATGCTCAGCCTGTTGCAAGGTTTCCGGGTCCAATGTTGTCTCCGTCGCTGAGCACGTTATCATGAGCATCCTGCTCCTCGTCAGGAACTTTGTCCCCGCCCATGAGGTATACAAATATCAATCACAACTGTCCCTCTTTCTGACATGGGACTACAGATGATTGAGCGCGGCGACTGGCAAGTTTCCCAGATTGCTAGGAACGCTTTCGACCTCGAGGGCAAGGTCGTTGGTACCATTGGTGCTGGCCGCATTGGTTATCGTGTACTCCAACGCCTCGTCCCCTTCGACTGCAAGGAACTCATCTACTACGACTACGCTCCCCTCCCCGAAGCCGCCGCCAAAGCCGTCAAAGCCCGCAAAGTCGACGATCTCAAAGAGTTTGTCTCTCAGTGCGATGTCGTCACCGTTAACTGTCCCTTGCATGAGGGTACTCGCGGCCTCATTAATGCTGAATTGCTCAAGCACTTCAAGAAGGGCGCTTGGCTCGTCAACACCGCTCGTGGTGCCATCTGTGACAAGGACGCCGTTGCGGCGGCACTTAAGAGTGGTCAACTGAGTGGTTATGCTGGTGATGTCTGGAACGTCCAGCCCGCACCCAAAGATCACGTCTGGCGCACCGTCAAGAACCCGCTTGGTGGTGGTAATGGAATGGTTCCCCACTACTCTGGCACTACTCTCGATGCCCAGGCCCGCTACGCCAATGGTGTCAGGAGCATCCTCGAAAACTACTTCAACAACACCCCCCAGGAGCCTGGAAACATTATCATTGGTCTTGGCAAGTACGAGACCAAGGCTTGTAAGTATCACCTATCACTACGTTTGGCCAATAACTAATGAAGCACAACAGATGGGCAACGCTGAGCGTTATCTGGCTTCGCAATGCGTCACCGATAATCCGAGCCTTTCGCGTAATTCTATGTATACTAAAGATGCAACAAAAACAATTCATTATTTGGATCTTAACTACGACTATGATAGTTATCGATGAGCACTGAAAGCAAATTGCCAAGCTAAGGTATCATGATAGTACAAATGGTGAGACAGCTGAATATTAACCCTCGCAATTGTTGTTAGGTCACGACGGCCGTTTTGTCATGAATTCTTGAAACGCTTCTTCCAACTTATCTGCGTTCTTGTAATACACTGTCGATTCTGGGTTATAGCTTTTGCAGTTGTCGATGATGAGTTGAACGTCATCGACGAAGGCATCTATTGACTTGTATTTGCCTGCTTTCAATTTTTCTCCCATCGTTCTGAAGTCTGAGGTCAACAGCGTTAGTAGCCGCAAAAATGGATTGAAGAAAGGTATACCCATTGGATTCTTGACAACTTCGTAGTAATCAGGTACATCATTTCCGTCAACGGGAGCCCGAAAGGGCCAGGATCTTGGGTGGCGGATGAGATCATTAAGTGTAGTTTCCATAAAAATGCGATCAGCATTCCTTGGGGACTGGCGCACAATGCTAGAGCGTGCCAATGAGCACAGTAATAGATTAGCAAGTATGACGTGGGACTCACTTCGCCATCATGCCATGAGACCACCCAGTTTCTCCTGCAATCGTGTAAACATTAGGTATCGCGAGAACTCAAAAACTCACGCAGTCCCGGCACATCTTTTGGGTCGAGCACCATGCCGTCAGGTTGGTCTGGTTGGAATTGCGGCAGTCCAGGATACACAATATGTGACCTGGACATTCGTTTGATTTTCAACAATATGGCTTCTTTCTGCTTCGCCAGTAGTGCTGGCTTGTCAAGGTAGTCCACCTTCCGTAGCATTGTGCACTGCATGATAGTACCGCCCTCATAGTCTTTAATGTAGCCCGCCCAAACAGATCTGTCAAGCGTGATATCTTTGGAGAAGCCCTGTTTCTCGAAGTAGCCTACGGCGTAGTTGTCGGCGTATGTTAGGAAGTGCAGCATGTCGGGATATGCTGTGCGAACGTGGGCCTTGAAATGATCCATAAGCATCCCACCGTAACCCTGAATTTAATTGGTAGGTCACAAAAAAAGAGGAAGGACGAGGAGAGTTACCTTTACTTGATCAGCCGAATTAGTGGCAAAAAAAACAATTTCAGCAAATCCTCGATGAGGAAATGGTCGGTAGCAAATTCCACCAACGATTTTGTAACCCCGCTTGACAATCGCGAGACCTCTCGAATTCGAGTCGTATACCAACCGCGCAATATACTCTCGCGGCATCTTCGGGAGTTGTTTCTGAAAAAGTGTCTTGAGACCTGTCAGAATAATCCATGATCGTGGTTGACCGTCGTTCTCAACGGGAGTTATTTGGATGATTCCTCTCCGCATTTCCGTCACTGCAGCTTTCTCCGCTTTCAGCGGTGCCTATGAGCACATCAAGACGGGATATGGTCGCGAGAATGGATAGGTACGTACACCAGTTTCTCGTGTAGCATCTACGGGGACACCTGCTGCAAGACGATTCAATTGGTCCTCGTCCAATCTGTCCTCTAGCTTAATCTTGGGTTCATACCCGTTCACGCCATTGATTCTGCCATTCATCTGTGCTTGCTCAGCACCCATCGGAGGAGCCAATGAGGTTGGGGCTGTATGCGCCTTCTTTTTCATTGCTGGGTTCTTTTTCCCTCCCTTTCCCGATTTCCCGCTCCTCCGAGGGCGTGAAGTTGAGGATGTGGCAACACGCGATGCTAGAGGCTGCTCATCGTCATCGTCGCGGTTGTCATCTGCATCACTAAGGGACGAAGATGATAGTCGGCGCTTCCTTGGCGCACGAGGCGATGAGGGGGAGGGGTCACTGAGGATAGAAGAAGCAGGCGATAATGCGTTGCTCTGCTGCGACCGGGCCTCTACCAATGTACGTTCGCGAGGTGAAAATATAGTCAAAGAGACCGGAGTTTGCTTGCCTGGAGAAGATGTTGTGTTCGCTGGAGGAGTGATTACTGTAGGCCATAGCGTCATTTGCTTGCGCAGCGAAATAATATCATCATTTGTATATTCGAAATCAAGCAGATAGCTCTCGTCCTAGTCAGGTTTTTGTCAACAGGGTCACGCAAAACTAGGAGAAGCATACCTAGGACATCAAAAGCACTCCAAGTCAGAGAACTCTGTAGAGGGACGTAGGTCCGCACACACATACCTGAAGAAGCTCGTCTATCCGGATGGCTACACGGACTCGACGAACGAATTCTGCTTTGCCAATCTCGGCTTCATTTGCGCCATGGTATATAATGTCGTGCCCGCAGTCGCAGAACTCAAGATAAGGTGGAGTGCCCTCTTCGTCGTCGGAACTGTATTGGTCGAGACCGAACAAAGAATCGTAAGAGGAATCATCAAGAACAACGTCAATGCCGAGTGGTGGATGAAGGCCCTTGCAGGAGTTACATGAGGTGCATGTAGAATGCCGAGCAATTTTGAGGGAGCGCTGGATGTTGTCGAGGTTCTCAAGGACGTTTGAGGCGGGATATGCCCTCTTCATGGTCGTGGGTGAAGAGTGACGTGATCATTCAGATCATTCCTCGGCTGAGGATCATTTCAGGGCCATCCCATGTAAACTATGTGGTATGTCTGGCTGGACCTCATTATCTATTCCTTCACAGTCTCTGCACAGTGGATCCAATATCCTGCGAATGGTCTCGCAACACTCACCCATTATACCCTTCCAAAAGACTACATTGCCTCATGTGGCTGCACGCCCTCCAGCACTCACTACCCAACTGCTGCTCTTTCCCAGATGGCCTATGGCAGCAGTAACTCCTATGGTGTGCCCAATCCTGTTCAAGAGAACATAGTGAATGACCGGGCTTCATGTATACAGGCCCATCATGCGGAAGATGCTTCAAACTTACACTCATTAACCCTGTCATAGCGACACCCCCCTTCCATCCTTCTCAGGTAAAATCTATCGTTGTCAAAATCACGGATCTATGTCCTCTCTCCCAAGACGGCTGGTGTTCTGGACAAGTCGACAAACCGAACGCGTATGTTCTAGGTCATATATCTTCCTCTCAAAGCCGACTCTCAACTATCTTCAGTGCGGGAGCATACCTAAATTTTGACCTAGCATACCCCTCTGATGCTATACCCGACAATTTCTTCCCATCTGACGAAAAAACCTACGGATATACGGTTTGTTGCTGCCACATATGTCAGGTTCCACCCTAATTCTCAAAATTATTTACAGGATTTTGGTGTCTGGAACATCAGCTACGAGTCCGTATCCTGTCTTCCGAATTGGTCTGGTGCCCGGAATGCAGCGGCATTAGGGAGCGTGGCCGACTTAGGCACAGGTGTTTGCTGTCCCGCTGACCCGACTGTAAGTTGTAAACCTCGTTCATTCGCTATTATTCAACGCGCTTCCTTTCCATCCCAGGGAAGCGTCAATGATACATGTCCATCATTTTCTGACCAGTCTGGCTTACCGTACGTGTGTCCCTATCCTAATTTGAACTTTTCTGTGGTAATGAGCACAACCACCACAGGCCAGATACCAC
This sequence comes from Macrolepiota dolichaula, assembly GCA_003315915.1. NCBI lineage: Eukaryota > Fungi > Basidiomycota > Agaricomycetes > Agaricales > Agaricaceae > Macrolepiota > Macrolepiota dolichaula. The sequence continues at coordinate 33,017 of QFDT01000206.1, read as the reverse complement.
CACCAGTAATACCCCCCACTCCTTTTTTATTGACCACCGTCTTTTTTTCGGCCTTGTTATATTGTGTATCATTCTCCCCTTGATACCCTATGTCCAGTAGTTGTCTATTATTATTCTGGTTTGTTGCTTGGAGAAATAGCTGTTGTGATATATCTAGTCGCAGTGAAACTATGAATACACGAGGGTAGATAAGAAAGCACCGGGATTATTGGTAGAGTCAATGGTCATTGAGAACCATCGTCAATATTGACTTTTCAAGCAAGACGTCTCCTAAATGCCAGGCAAGTGGGCAAATGACCCCATAGAAGAAAGAACATTCTTACGGGTCGGTTGCCTCGATCTTACTGTACTTCTTTTCATCATCTTTCACAAGGCGTCTCACACATCGCGCACCCCCGAGCCACAAGAAAACGGCAACAAAAGCACCGACAAGAATTATCCCAAACGCCAAGCTCGACCAAGTGCCCTGTTGTGGTAGTGTCTCAAGCTCAGATGCAGCAACTTTGCCCTCACCACTGGTAAGCGTTGGTGTGGTCTCTGGTGGCATAGTCTGGGTAGTGGGGCTAGTAATAACTTCGTGCAGATCGGTATGAGCAGCACCGTCATCATGATCCTGTTAAACAAGGAAACAGATATATTTGATATTGGTACGAGCACAATTTTAAGATAGAGGACGCTAGAGCTCAGCGTGGACAGGCACCTGGTTTCCGTTTTCGTCTGTCGTAGTGTCGATAGGGAGCTGAATCGAGCAAGACCTCCTGAGCGAGCTGAAAACGTAACTGGTACGGGATGTACTAACCTCACCGCAATCTGCGATAATGACATCAACCTCGGGTCGGTCTTGGGGTCCCTTCTTGACATTTTCTGTTCAACGGGTCAAAAAACAACGTATGAGGTTTTCAGGTTTAAACGAAGCAGAAGATCTTAGGCCTACCGATCTTTGTGACAATATCCATGCCTTCGAGGACCTTTCCAAAGACGACCTGAAAACAGCCGATGGATTTAGAACTCTCCACCCATGAGTCTTGAGTTCCAAATCAAAAGACATACATGACGGCCATCAAGCCAGCTAGTAACGACGGTGGTAATGAACTGCAAAAACATTAGCCACAATATAATTTCCCTCCACGTGGAGGTTAGCCGAGAAACTGGCGGCTTACGAATTGCGATCCTGATAAACAAAAATAACCGAGGTATTAGTGCACCATGGTTCCGAGGGAGTTTTGACCCGTCTCGAAGCCGAGGAACTTACCGTTAGTATCCTTTCCAGCGTTCGCCATCGAAAGAATACCGGGAGTGGTGTGCTTAAGTTTGCTGAAGGAGATAGGTCAACGCAACGACCCAAGATTAAGATGATCCAGCTTACAAGTTCTCATCGGCAAACCTGTCACCGTAAATGGACTATATGTCACCGATACCAGGTTATTGGAACTCAATGATGACAGAGGATCAAATATACCTTTCCACCGGTACCATCTCCACGAGCTTGGATGCGTCGTTAGACAAACTTTCCATATGATTTATTGGAAGCTTCGACCCACTGAAGTCACCACCCTGAATCCTGTTCAACAGAATCATCAATAAGAACTGTCGTCAGCATGATGTGGCTAAACCAAGTACTCACATGAAGTCCTTAATGACACGATGGAACTTGGACCCCTTATATCCAAAGCCGAGGTCGGTGCCATCTTTGCTGGCACCAGTGCTCAGAGCACGAAAGTTCTCGACCGTCTTGGGAACAGTCTATAAGGACACGTTCAACCCATTAGCACCAATAGGAAAACGTTGAATCCCAGAAACCTACTCCACCAAAGAGACCCATGGTGACTAGACCAATGTGTCAGATTCTAGGCTGGTAACTCCCAATAGTAAGCGAAGGGTACTTACTCCTCCCAAGTTTCTCATCGCCTTGCGTGATGTCAAAGAAGACCTTGTGGGTGATTTTAGGGCCCTTCGCAGCTTCCACGGACTGTGCGCAGAAGAAAGCTGCAATAGACACCACGATGAATGCAAAGGAGATACGACCGAACATTTTGGTTTGGGGAAAGAAACGCAGACGTGGCGGTCGCGTACTACTTAGTCTGATGGCATCTCACGTGGCTACGAATACCCAAATAGGGATCAGGCGCTACATCCCTTTGTTGAAACGTTAAAGTCCGATTGCTTGCCAACCCTGACCGTATAAAGCTCCCCTCTTGCAACGGAAGATTGAGTGGATGACGACGGTCAAAGGCTTACGATGATGGTATATGGTAATCAGTAGGCCCACCTGTATGTCTGAGATCAATGACGGGACGGACAAAATGGTATCTCTGTTTGATGTGAATAATCGTCCCAGAAAGACTACATGAGCTGAGAAAAATAGTGTCAATATGTTAACTAGTTTCTGTTCGATGATAGTTGATGTACATGTCGGAAACAATTTTCCGCATTGAAATTTCATTTGGATAAAATTCTTTCGGGTGCTCTTCGTCAACTTGCGGTTGGGATTAATAGCACTCTTCTGGTTGGTCACACATATCTAAACCTTGTTATACAGGGTGTGAGAGCCAGGTAGATATTCTCCTTACAGGCCAGAGCGTTCGTGATGACGACCATGCACACATAACCCAGAAAGATGGTAATAAATCAAGAACCACGTACAAGGTCTTCCAACGCATCTCCACCCGTAATCTGAAATTCTGATACACCACTTCTCATCATCACACCTCCCCTCTTCGTAAGCCGACCTTGTGCCCTCACCACATTTTGCATTCGCTTCTCTGCTTCACCAGAATGGTCAATCTCCCACTCTCTCCGCTGTTGCTGATGTGATTTGACAGCTTTGTTTTTAGCAATGGCTGCTGACGGATGTCCCCCATTCTTCTTCCGTGACTTTCGTGCTCCAGCCGCGGTCGAAGTTATGGATTTTGGAGCTTCGCGGAGCGCGAATGCTTTTGCCAGGTGACCAAGGTGCAGGTGGCGGATGTGGAAGATATGTTTTTCGCCGGAGGGGTGGGTAGCATACGCTCTCATGTGCGATAAAAATGCAGTGCGGGCAAGCTCCGAATTCTGTAGATAGGAATGATATAAAGATGGGGATCGATACGAAGTGAGCACGAGGTTCCGAACAGTCAAATTACTAGAAAAAAACACACCTGCTTCTCACGAAGAACCCATCGTTCGAAAGCCAATTGCACTTCGGTTGCGCGTTCCTCATACTCTTGTCCTCTGCCGCCGAACCCAGATCCCAGGATTTCCTCGATCGCAATCTGCGTGAGAGACACATTTGCTTGGTTGACCCCAGGTTCGCTCTCTTTGCCGCTGCCGTCCATTTTCTCCTGTACCCACTGAACCCAATCAATTTCATTGGGGGCGACGATGCTCCAGGCTTCGCCACCCTTACCTGCACGTGCTGTCCGGCCCACTCGGTGAACGTATTCTGTAGCACCGCCTTCTGTTGGAAGGTCATACTGCACCACTGCACGCACGAGGGGGAGGTCTAGGCCTCGAGATGCCACAGAAGTGCATAATAAAATGGACGACGATGTTGGGGAGGCATTCGTGGTCTGGGTTCCAGAAAAACTTCTGACAACGGATAGGCGGGTCTGTGTTGGAAGAGATCCATGGAGCCGATAGACAGAGACATCTGGAAGAAGAAAACATTTTCTTTCGTATGGATCGTGTTTGTTGGCCTCATTTGCATGCTTCAATTTTTGTTCAGTTTCTTCGGAGTTATCCTCATCACTATTGACATTGGATACGAGACCTTCCCCTTCTCCCATCGATGCTTCTGCTAATAGGTTCCAGTGGAAGTCCACTGAATCTGTACAACTGAAGAAGACAATTATTTTTGTGCTTCGACGACCCTGTGCTTGAGCAACAAGTGAGCGGAGAAGTGCAACCAGCGTGACGAGACGCAGCTTGAGAGGCGCAACCACATATTTCTGGGTCAGCTGGGATGGGGGTGTAAACTTTTCGGATGACTGTGGGTCTGGTTTGCCGGTGGTTGGCTCTGGCCCTTTGTCAATCTCCACCGCTTTGATGATCAGAGGATTGACAAGTGCCGTTCCTGCGAGCTTCTGTACATCCTCACGGATAGTAGCAGAACATAGAATTGTCCTTCTTCTACGTTCCCAATCCCAGCCCCCGACCTCCATACTCTTTCCCTCTTCAACTGCCTTCTTCGCTAAACGGTGTCGCCCTTCTAGACCTTTCAAAATTCCTGTTATGGTTTCTTCAAAGCCGAGTTCCATGAGGTGGTCGGCTTCATCAAGAACCAACCACCTACATTTCCCAATGTTAAATGATGAGGTATTCTGTAGATGATCCAGCAGTCTGCCGGGTGTTGTAACCAGTATAGGCACCCCTTTTCGTAAACGAGCCTTTTCGTGGGTACGATTCTCTCCGCCAATTAAGAGACCCGAGACTAACCATCGTGTGAGTCTATTTGCAGGATTAGGGTCGTCGGCGGACTCGTTTTCTGCCCGTAGTCGCAATTTTAATAGTGTTTCTAAGACGTCAGATATTTGCTTTGCAAGCTCGCGAGTAGGGGCGATGATGATAGCTAGTGTTCCAATTGAACGATCGATGTATGAAAGTGAACCGAGTGGGAGGAGGTCGTGAATGATAGGAAGAAGATAGGATAATGTTTTCCCGGAACCAGTTTGGGATTGGATGAAGACATCCCGTTCCGTACCGTCCTCTGTGGACGCTAGGAGAGAAGGCAATGAGGAGCGTTGGATAGCTGTGGGTTTAGAGATGTTCATCCTACTCGTCAGATGAGAAACGAGAAGTGGGTGAAGACCAAGGCCTTCAAAGCTAGATGTATCCAAAGGTGCATTGCTGGGCTTTGTAGGTGATATCACTGTTGGAGTTTCTGGCTTCACAATTTTTGGATTGGATGTGAACAGAGAAGAGATGAATTGTGTTGGTCGGGGAGGTGCGGGGGTGGGTATAGGCGTGGATGCGGAATTGGTCGATTCTGAGGCTTGGTTGGAAGTCTTGTCTCTGCGTGGTCGTTTTGTGGGCCGATTATCGACGTCAGTATTATGAAAGGTGGTTTCGATGAACTGGTCTGGTTTTGAAGGGGCGCGTGCCTTGCGCTTAACTGCACGCTTGACTTTCAGCCTAAGATTGTAAACTTGAATTAGGTTTGTTCCTATGGATGAGAAAGACGAAAGTCAGAACCTATCTACCCATCGGCCACCCCTCTGACTTGGATTTCTGGGTGGCACGCCGGTGCCCGTATCAATATTGATAATTATGTCGTCGTCCATGGGCCTCTGAAATACACTGTGTACCTTTCCAGTGAAGATCACAATCCGAAATTTCTTGTGACATCAATGTTGTGACATCACATACGTCGGGTCACAAAATGGCAGCTTTGTCAGCAAGCACAGGAGTTGAGTCAGCGCAAAAGACAGTCAAGACAAACAGCAGCAGCAGTGAACATATCCTACTGGTCATTCCCTCTATCTCACTTTCGACGACTTCACAGGCTCACACATACGACCCACTTGCCTAGCCACGGCTGTTCTCTCTAAATCTCTTTGACTGCCGTCCGTATTCTGACGTGGCATCTCCCAATTGGCTCCCTTGGCTTTCTGTCGCTGGTGAATATTCTGGAATAGAGTAATGGTATCTCAGTCAACACCTGCACCGGATGCACCTCCTGCGCCAGTCACGCCCGGAGGAACGTACAGCGTTCAGGTATGCCGCCACTCCTGTTAATTTGCATTGGTCAGGATCCGTTGGCTCACGTGCTCTAAATGATCAGACTGTTTCGGTCGGTTGCAAGCTCTACATCCGACGCCCTGGACCAGATGGTCAGACAGAGGAACGTCTCGCCGAAATTCTATCGATTCGCGAGAAACCTCAGAACCCCTATGCACGCCGACAAGCTGCAGATAATAATTCGAACAAATCGGAGGATAATCTAGAATTCTTCGTCCATTGGGAGCACTTCAACAAACGTTTAGACGAATGGGTTACTGGTTCACGGCTAGTGCTTAGTCGCGACCTTGAATGGCCTCGGCCAAAGGCGCCAGCTGGGAAAAAGAATACACCTGTTCCTAGCAAAATCTCCCGTGGCCAAAATTTGCTGAAGAAGGCGACGTCTAACGCTGCCATGGCTGCTTCCCCCACACCTGCACCCTCAACACCTAACCTTGGAGGTGATTATCCTTCCTCGCCATCCCCTATACCATCATCTTTGAAACGAAAGGCTCTTCCTGACGAGGAGGAAGAGGAAGAGGATGAAGATGCTGAAGGCGAGGACGACGCTGAGGGCGAGATGGATATTGATTCTGAAGAAGTTCAGACTTTTGATATCGCCATGCAGGACACGATATCGGAGTCTCAGCATCAGTCCAACTTCAGCAAAGAACAGGAGATAGAGAAGCTGCGAACCTCTGGATCTATGACCCAGTCGATTTCAGAGATTACACGAGTAAAGAATCTTAACCGCTTGCAAATTGGGAAGCACGAAGTAGATGCTTGGTATTTCAGCCCATATCCAAAGGAATATGCTCACCTTCCCGTTCTCTACATTTGCGAATACTGCCTGTCATTCTTTCCCTCTCAGTTCATGTTCTGTCGCCATCGCAAGCGTTGTACTATGCTCCATCCTCCAGGGAACGAGATATATCGCCATGAAGAGATTTCTTTCTATGAAATAGATGGAAAGCGTCAATTAACATGGTGCAGGAACCTCAGTCTATTATCTAAATGCTTCCTGGATCAGTGAGTACCTCTCCATGGAGTATCTTGTACTGCTAACTCTCTCTTCCTCAGCAAGACCCTCTACTATGATGTGACGCCATTCATGTACTACGTCATGGTAAGCGCTCTGCGAACTCTTCGCGGGTTGATCATTAAACTGAACCTGGTCCCCGTGATAGGCGAAGCGCGACTCTTCGGGATGTCACATTATCGGTTACTTCTCAAAGGAGAAAGAATCCGCTGAAAACTATAATGTCGCGTGTATCCTGGCGATGCCCCAACATCAGCGCCATGGCTATGGAAAACTTCTGATCGAGTTCTCCTATGAGCTCAGTAAGAAGGAGAATAAGCTTGGGAGTCCGGAGAAGCCATTGAGTGATCTAGGTTTGCTAAGCTATCGGGCGTATTGGGCAGAAACCATTGTCGACCTGCTTCTAAATACACCAGAGGGAGAGTTGAGCATTGACGAAATAGCACAGAAGACTGCGATCACTCACGCGGACGTCATGAATACGTATGTCATGGCTTCTGACTCCTCTTCTGCATGGCACTCAGCTTGACTTTTCCTTCTAGATGTACAACGCTCCAACTATTCAAACATTACAAGGGTCAACACATGATTTGCCTTAATAGTGCTGTTCTTGAAAAGCATCAGAAAGCAATGGCCAAACGACGACATAGAATTCATCCGGAGCTTTTGAAATGGAAACCACCTGTCTTCACTCGCGAGCAACTACGCTTTGGTTGGTAATGTAGATATATTATGTACGAGAGGTGCTTATGATGTTGTAAAGTATATTACTTCTCCACTGTATATTATCAGCTGTTGTGAAATTCTTCAATCATCGCAAACCCTCTCCGTCCTGGTCTGGACATCTAAAACCCCCTCTCCTTCGAACGGATTACTGCGCGAGGTCGTAGGCGTGGATGGCTCAGAAACTGCGGGCGAGAAAATGTCTGCACCAGCAAGCTTAAGGCCATCAGAATCCGACGCATAGAACGCCTTCGGTTGGGACGGAGCAAGCAGGCTGGGAGCCGCATGCCGAGCACGGGTGCGATCCTTCATATATTCACGGTCCGAGTCAGTCCAAACCTCGGACTTTGATGTGCTCTCCCCGCTGATGTGGATGACAGGGACGTTTTCGGTCGCGGTTCCTGCATTTTTGTCGCTTGTGGATGCCTTCACATCATCAACGATACCGAGTGTTCTGGCAATTCCATACGAGACGATATCCTAGCCAAGGATATAGCATTCAATGTCAGTCGATGGGACAAATAAAGGAGGGGATGAACTGGAGTCAGGGGTACATAAAATACTTACCAAGAGGCTCAATACGATGACTGGCAGAGCGATAAAGAAGGCAAGCACACGATAAGAGGATGCAACCCTCCCCACCCAAGACTCTGGCTTATAATTCCAGAGATATTCTGTGTAGGTATCTATGATAAAACCAGGAACAGTCGATGGAGGTGTCGACGTAATTCGGGAGGCGATTCCAGAAAAGTACGCATAAAGGTTCGCGGCCATTTATCCTGGGTTGGAAATCGTATGTCTGCGCGTACAAGAGATTTGAAAGGTAATTTAGGCGTTGAGGAATCCCGAAGACGAGGTTATGTGGATACGTTCAACACATATAGCCCAGGAGGGTGTTCCTCAGCAGGACGTTTATGAATCACATGATTTCTAATCTCGGGCTTTGTATGCATTAAAATGTTCCGCCAACTGTATAATGCTTATGTTCAGCACGCTTATATCCCTCGGCCCACATAACGCCTAGCGTCACAAAAAGAAGCCCTACACCAGGCCTTATGGAAACCTGATAATGGAACATCAGAATTAACAACAGAAAGTTTCCATCATTTAGTATTTGTTCTTTGGGCAGATCTATCCCCCCTCCTTATGCGCACTATCTCAGCTTCCGGAAAGCACATAAAGAAGCAAGGTTGGATGAACCTTAGGGTGATGGGCCAAGTTCATCCGAGAGTTAATGCAATTACTATCGGCCGCGCCACACCCTCTTTAACGTGTTCGAGGGTGATTATCGACACGCGTGAACTCGCTCAAAGGTTCTACACCCCGCTTGTGTGCTTGACGAACTCATGGTCCGCTTACGCGGTGAGTCCAAGCAACAATGAGGCCCTACCATTTCACTTGCTGTTGCTAGTTCGTACCTTGATTCCAAGCCTGAATAGCCTCAAAAGGTAATGTGATAGCGGAACGAAATTTTTACACAAAGCATAGCATTTCCTACAATGCCGATTTTCACGAAAGTTCTATCATAGTACAATTGGCCAAAAGGCACGATATTTAGTCTGTCAAGTTCCATCCGCAGCGCGAATAGGCGTTCCACAATAAGACCCATGAGATACAGATGTAGGAAGGACATTAAGGAAAGATGCATAAACGCAGAGCAAAGCGACAATTCCACAAGGGGCAGAAGAAGAATAGCTAGTGAGATATACAGAGATGAGTCCGGGTTCACTAAGGATACATGACGTTGGAAGGGAATACAACACCATCACCACGAACAAGGACAATTGGGCGGCGTTTCGGCACCTGGTTCTCCGGAGGAAGACACCCCAGGACCTCCGTGCAACGAACTTCAACGTATGGCGATGGATCTGACCCAAAGAAGACGCTGACAGGCTCTGTCTTGGAGAAGTTTTCTCCATAAACGGTCAACATCTTGGACGCATGAGGATTAGGTTTCGCGAGAACTGCGCGTGCCGACGCGCAATTCGATTTCGGCGCCTCTGCTGCGCGGTCGGGTGGAAGATATTTGACAACACCTGGGAATGGTGTCACAGGCTTAGAGGGGATCGGGAAGGACCCGGTCTGGGGTGCATGCTGATTGTCGAACAAAACAGGAGGAACGTAAAAGTTGTAGCGAATTTGGTCTGGGTGGAGAATCAGTCAGTCGGTGTTCCATAGTTAGAGTGCGAGAAGTCTCCACATACCAGTGCCGACAATAGTCCATACGCTAGTTTCGCCGATATCCACCTGCCATAGAGCACCAGAGGATGCACCGGCGTCGCTGCCAGAACCACGGCGACTTGAAACAGAACCGGCTGAGCTTGGGCGACGGCGACCTTTCGCCATTGTCTTCGGAACACCGCCAGCGCTAGACGAGGCTCGGGGCTTCTTGACACGTCCACCATCATTGGTGACGTGCGTCGCGAATTCGCCTGTGGAAGGTGAAGCTGGTGCACTGTCCACACTTTGGTGGCCGAAATACTCGCTGCCACTGGATTTTGGGGTTGAAGTGACGGGAGAACTAGGGAGAGGAGAACCCGACCCGTTGTTCACGGCTGTATTCCATTGGCGACCGTCGATAGGACGGTAGGTGTTTACCTTCTCTCCCATGCATGACAAGAATGCACCGGTAGCACCAGGGGTCCCTGGCTCAGGCATAGACTTTGCGGAGTCATACACTTCGAATGCGATTTTGTGAAGTTGTGATACAGGATCACCGCAAACCTCCCCAGGAGCGCAATAATGGTCAGGTACGCCTTTGGCGCCTTCTTGTAGTCCTCCTCCGACAACGGTAGTTTGATGGTCTACCTTGCGAATGATGAGAACCGGACTAACGACACCAGAGGTGAGACACTGCAAAACAACGGTCTGGTTGTAATAAATGGGTATCTGAGAGCCATTGTTGGTAAAGGCTATCGCATTGGGGGGAGGAGAAGGATAATCGGGCTGTGGAGGAGGGGGCGGTGGAGCGTCAATACCTCCTGCAGGTTTGTTGACATCAACAATGTACATGACAAAAGGATCTGTCAAACGAAAGGCATTAGTATGAGCTGTAAATCCTCGATGGTTGGTTGGTTGCTTACCCCAACTTGCAGTCCTAGCAATGAAGGATGGCGTTGTCGAACGTGATCGGTGATCGAGACCCATCAACGGAGCACCATCAGAGCCTTTGAATGATGAGCCCGAGCCCGAAACACAGAGGTACTTCGTAGAGACAGTTTGTGACCGGAGACGGTGGAAAAGGGATATCGTAGAACCATGATTGATGCAAACTGTTCCGGGCCGTGAGCAAATGTGGCAGTCGAGATGGATTTCACTTACGCTCAAGATTTTTCGCGCTTTGTCTCTTCTTGCTCGGTTTGCTGATGACCTTGATGGGACGGCTGGGGAAGATACCAATGACCCGCTCGGGTTCATCGTCCGAAGCAGGGGCGGTAACCTTAACCAATGCTTCGACCTTCTTCTTCTTCTCATCAACGTCCGAGATGAACAATTGCTTCCCGACGCAACGACCGATGTAAGTGGTACCGGTCGGAGGATCACTGACATCGAACGCCTTGCCTGATGAGCCCGTCCATTCGATTGATCCCTCTTGTGGGACGGGCTCGCCGGAGATAGAAACAACCACACGTGGAGGACACATCTTAGGATCTTCTCCTCTTCGGACAACATCGGTCCACCAGGAATTACCGATCATGATAGCTGTAGGGGGAGGGCAGAGGAATCTGAAAGGGTAAGTCAGCATACGCCGCACAGCAACAGGGCTTTCGGCATACCGTTTTTCCGTCCCATACGACTTTTGTGCGACTTTGCTGGACATGACGATAATAGTCCTCTCGCCAAAGGCTAGCCGATTAGCCGTCCGGACATATTGATCAAGGTAAGGGCTGTTCAAGGGGCGGGTGTTAGACATTAAACAACGCCCGGAAGGGGGCCAAGTACATACCGAATGAAAGTCTGAAGGTCGTTCGACTGGCCCATAATCGGTTGAAGGCGCATGCGCGCAAGTGTCTCATTGACGGTCGGCATTGGCAAGGACATATCTTGATGTGGGTCTGGTTGGTAATGGTGCATTCCATCAAATTGAACGCCGTGCGTTGCGTGGGGTGGCACGCCAGGAGGCATGTGGGACACATTGGGAACAGGTCCCGAATGATTGTATCGATGCTCGGGTGGGAAGCGGCCAATGCGCTCCTGGTAAGGCTGGATGCTGTTTGCAGGATAATTTATCCCAGCGTTAATGTTGCTAATGGCGTAATCCTCGAAAGGCGCTGCGTAACCGGCACCTGGAAGGCGTCGCTCGATTTCTGGGTAACTCGGCTGGAAGTCTTTTACACCAAGAGGCGGAGGAAATTCTGGAGGCGCATTGAATCCGCTGACAGAGTCGCTAGGCGTTAGTGGCGAAACCTTGCCACTACTGTTACTATTGTAAGATGAGGGTAGTCCGCCCATGATATCGTACGGGTTGCTGCCGCTGGAGCCAGTGAAAGATGGGACGGAACTATTGAAGGGAGGATGGCCGTAGATGTTGTCAGAATCGATGTTGTAACTGTGGCCTAGAGACGACGACGACGAGGCATTCGTGCGGTAAGCTTGGGAAGAAAGCGAATTATTTGGGGCAGAGTTTGGGAAGAGCTCATAATTTGAGTGCTCGGTATCCATAGCGTCGGTCTGGGGAGTGATATGAGCACCAACGAAAAGCAAGAAAGTAGAGATATTCACATTTTCCGAGTTGGGTATATTAAATGGCTGGTCGAGGTCCGGCTGGCCATACAGGTGCTGGGCCTGCGAAGCCTTTGCATTAAAGTCCAGGGACATTTTTCGGTCGCGGGGAAAGTTGGGGGCAGAAGAGGAAGGATTGAGAATTTCGGAAAGATCCCAGCGGTTAAGGTCAGAAGATGCAGGAATAGGACGGGGCGCGACAGAGGATGAATGATTGGTGTTGTCAATGTTCATACCAAAATCTGATCGGCGTTCGGTGTTTGCCGGGGACGAGAGACGCAACCAGGCTTGGGCCATACACTGGTGGCTGGTCCTCCTGGCCTTTTGGGTCCGTTGCTATAGACGCACTGGACTCGTACCGTCGCGCGAGAATGCTCTGCCGACGCATGGCTGTCAGTTTGTATTCTGGTTTTGTAGTAAAGCATGCTCGGCTACCTGTGTGCACTCCGACGAATTTCGCGTTGATAGGGATTTCTGTCTCTTGTGGTATTTTAGTAAGCAGCACAGTTGTTAAACCGGCAGGAGCTACCTCGCAGATCCTCCACCGGGACAACCAACACGTGCAGCAAGAGGCGTGGCTCTGATACAAGTACCAGAGAACAGAGACGACGAGAAAGTGGGCTTCAGGCTCTTAAAAAAAGCTGAAGGCCTTATATCAGGTTTCTCGGCCAGGAACTCTATTTCGACAAGCTGAGATCTGTGCTGGACCTGACGCCGCGGATTCCGGTCACACCACAACCAGATCAGAGATCGGCCAGGTGCTAGCACACAGCGTTTGTTACTATCTCGATTGTAAATACATGTTGGCTTGATTCTGTTCATTAGTCACTGTGCCTCCAATATCTCTCGCGCTTTTTGAGGTTTCTCAGCCTATCGGTTTCCTTGAGTATTTCGAACTTGCCCGCTCCGAGATGTTTGCCCCACTGCCCGATTGGTTGGCCTCTGGAAGGTCTCCAGTACCGTATGGCGCTTCCTGTTGTGTGTCGGCGGAATTAGAATTCTCTGATTTCCCCCAGCCGCGATCCCATCACCAAGATTCACTCGGTATCTCCCGTGAACTCGTTTTCCAAGATCAACATATCGAGATCATGTACTATTCTCTCAAAAGGCCTTCCAAGATTAGGTAGCCATGTATCCACTTTGATGAATACACATCTCGTTGAGATCCAAGACCTACCAACCCTTGCCTTCCGTGATATTACCCTGTTGCAACACTCAGCAACTTCTTTACGGGATCCTGGTCCACCTTCATGTCGAGTTGGGTCTGACGGAATGAACAACAACGGTCGTGAAATACACGCTCTTTTACATCTTGCGTTAATGTCGACATCTCTCCGCTTTGTCACATTGCCCATCTCATAGATCCTCCCTACCTTTTCTGGAGTCGTGGAGACTCTTGACGATTTCAGATACAAAGGATTTCACTGGTGACGGCATCGGTTTTTTTTTGAACCTAGGATTCCCTCGAACAACTAACCTCATGCCTTCCATGTTTCTCCTGTCTATCCATTATGTGATTTTGCATAATGCCACATCATAATCTGATCCCATTCCTTTCTTCCTCTCTGGGAATCCACCGTTGTCTCCCCTTCCCCGACGGTTCCGAGCTCATCTGTTCCTTTGGAGGGAAGATGAAGCACATTTGATTCTTTCACAAGTGTGCCAATTTCTGATAAACTATCCTTGCCACCCTAAGGTTATTTGTTTGCGCTCCATGGTCTAAAAAAGTGATGTGTCGTGCCCTCTATTCATGTCCTCAGCAATTACATTTTCGGGAGGATGCCCTTTAATAATAGATTTGACATTCATACCAACACAACCATGTGGCTCACATACACCGGCATACATAAATCAATGAAAGGAGTTAGAGTTGCTCAAAAATAGGGGTGCATGAGTCAATGCGTTGCAAGGTCCTTCAATCAAGGCTTTTGTCTTGTGGTAATATTCACATACGAGATAGCGAAAAGCTGCAATCCATTTGGAACTGACACTTGCGGACAGCCAGCCCCTGTGATTTGTTTGGTTCTTATGGGCTTTCGCGATAGGGTGACTGAGAAATGGTGTGACCTTATGTGACAGGGTGTGACTAACACCAAACACCAATGTATCAGACGGATGCTGTATACGACCCGTAAAGTGCCACCGTCAAATGAACGGACGGCAGTCCCACCATCGCTTGCAGCCTTCATCGACATCCCTTTTATCTAGGGAATGAGTTGAATGTAAAGAGCTGAATTAACCAGGCTCGCGGCTGAGGGTGCTTTCCAGAAGTTCTAATGATGCACAGTGCCAGCCCAGTTCAGGCCTGCAAGCACAACCCGCAGATGCTTATCATTCAAGACAGAACGGCAGAGGAACCACCCAATATACTTTTATTAACAGGAGATTTCCCCAAATCCTTCATCAAGCTGGAACACCGGATTCCCTTGACGGCCTGGAACAGGGGACATGAGCGCCAAGTTGGACGATGCATTTGTCGCTGCATCGCGCAAGCCCAAGGGGATGTTAGGAGTCAGTGCAATATAAAACACTGATGGCTTACAACTAACAAAGCCAGCCTAGTCCGATTCGGAAAAGAAAAACAGAAGAAACAAAATACTCAGAGAAGCTTGCCGGACGGCTGATGCGCCAAATTCACTGTCAGGTCGACATGAATATAGTAAGGGACAGCCGAATCGGATTTCTTGGGGGTCTTTTGCATCAGGTGGCAGGAACCAATCGATACCCTGACAAAGATACTGACAAAAAGAAATGAACTTTGGGAAGCTTGGAAAAATTGGATGGCCGGTGAATGGTGTCTCATATTCTTGCTTGTTTTGATGATGGAGTGAGCCTGGGTACACAAAGTTCAAGGTGGACTGGTGTTGGGCAAAGGGTGAGAGGGGTTTCTTCGTTATAACTTCGATCTAGTGTAGATTCCAGTCGGATCCCCAAGCAAGGTGTTGTCCTGATACACACTGGACGCTTCCAGGACGTGTGCACGACGGTACAAGGTCATATATATATATATATGATATCAAGTGGGTATATCACGGACTCGTTCAGTTGTGATTCTTGTAACATACACTAGATCCTTCTAGAATCTATTTGCCTTTCCTCAGATGAATACTGGCACCCACCTGGTTATAACGTGGAATATACCTACGCATACATCCGGACCATTCGGGCATTTTTTCTACTTGTGGTATGGACAGACGGGGAAAAACGCTGATGATGTGTTCTTATGGATAAGGCCAGTGTGATAGGCGCTATGCGGTCCCCCAAAAACAGGGCGCACATTCTAAAAAGAAGGTAATATTGTGCAAGTTCAGCCGGTACTGTGGTCAGGTGCTGTGACAGTGGAAGAGTGACATGGAAGGTGACGGAGTGCATGCAAGGCCTCCAGTTCATGCTGTCGGCGGCAGTGCCTTGCCTCTTGGCCAACTATCTGCAGGCTCCCATCTCTGTGTTTCCTTTGGACCGTCCTGCCTGTGCTCTATTGTATTCCCGACCCCCCGTTGAAATCTAGTTTCAACTTCAAATCCTATCCAATTCATTCTCGGGGCCACCCCAACAACAACCCCCAACCTGTCGCCACATTGCGCATTATTGGCTACAATCTATCCTTACGTGGTCCCCTACAGCAAGGCACATTCTCTGCTTCATTTTCCTGTTTAAATGGCAGGTCCTTCCTACCGATTGCAAACCCCTCGACCGCGACAACCCCCTGCGCCTCTGAACTTTGACAATACCACGTTCCGGCCAACGTCAACTGTCATAAGTCATCGTGATTCGCAGACACTCCTTTACGACCTTCCTTCTGCCAGTATCTCTTCTCCAACAAGTCCGAAGTCTTTCGGGACCCCCACATCCCCCGCATTTCCCACTCGTTCTCAGGTCAGAAATGGTCGTCCGACCCCACCCCCCAGCGCCCGTAATCGCTCGACAACTCCCATAGGAATCGCACCCAATGATTTGGAGAAGTTCGCCGAACAATGTCGAGCATGGTATGTCTCTACCCAGGGTATTGATACATCCTCCTCCTCACCTCGGACTGGTGTAGGTATTACAATCAAGATGAACAAGCTGGTCGTTCTATGACACAGACTCTTGCCACACTTCCACCTTCCCATCGGGCGCCTTTCTCTCGAGTTCAGTCATCCATCCGGGAAGCTTATCACCGGTCCGTCAGCGCTCGTCGCCACGCTGAGCTTCAAGCACACCTTTCCTTTATTCAGCCTGGAGCTTCCCTCTCAGCTCATTTAAGGTCTAATCCTCGCAGTAAGGAAGCTCAGAAAGGTAAGCACCTGTCATTTGTTCCAAGAAGCGAACAGGTTTACCTTTATATACGAAGAACGCCACGTACACATGGAACGTTTCATAAATAATTGGTGTACTATGGGTATGCCTGGAACTAAGCCTTTTTTCGAAGCGTAAGATACCCTCGCGATTAGTTATACTCAATGTTGACGGAACATACCAGGTTATGGGCCGTCTTACGGTTACAAGTTATACCCGAGAATCTTGGAGGAGCAGGAGGATATATGATTGAGTGGGAGTTCGATGACGCAGTCCTCAAAGAAGCAGCGTAAGATGCATCGATTATCTTGTGACTTAGGATTTTTGACGGACACTTTGGATAGGGGTAAAGATTTTATGTTGGAGGCAGTCGAAATTTTGAAAGGGGTCAGTTCCTTCCATGCCTATTGATAGCGTTCGCTAAAATGCCACCAGGTCCTGGCATTCGAAGAGCAACCTTCATCTAAACATCTTGCCTCTACTTATGGCTCTCAGAAGCTGGTAGCACTCTCATCGATTCACTCTCGCTCACAATCTCAACCCCTCTCATCTGGGTTCAAGCAACCGCCTCCTCCCCCAAGTAACAATTCCAAACGAGCACGTGCTCCAAGCGATCCGTTCTTGGATACTGTCGCTACTTCGCGATCGGTTGCCACCACGTCATCCCACTTATCTTCAGCCACAACCGCAGTTGGACTTGGCGAGGAACTACCCAGTCCTACTGCTGCGCTTAAGGATGACGTCGCTACCCCCCTCCAACTTCAGGTTGTTGGCGACGACGACGTTGAAGGAGAATATATGCGAGTCTGGACGTCGCCAGATCTGACGGACCCAGAAATATTGCAATTACTTGCTCTTTTCCCCACATTCGTCTCTCGCCGTGCTTTACCTCGCTTCCCTGCACCAAGTTTGCCTCGCCCCGTGGATCTTGAGGAAGGCGAAGACACTGACGAAAGACAGCGCGTCCGGTTTGGCACCGGGTCAATGTGGGTGAGCTCAAAGCAACGCGGTGATGGCTGGGAGGGCGGTCGGTGGACTAGATTTATCCTCTGGTGGAAGAGGTTGTTCTGTTGAATATCCCATTCCAAATCTGTTCATCGCCATTCCCCTGTTATCCACGGACATCATCATCGCTCATTTCTTGACAGAAAGGACATAACATACTATACTATCACATTCTCTCATTACAATCTTTTGTTTCAACTACCACCCCTTATCTAGTCATCCCGGCGTTGACAACATGTATGATAGATAGTCCTCCTCTCCACATTGACAAATAGGTAATGTATACAACGGACTTGACCTTGCCAGTTGATCTTTTGATACAACTCCCTGGTAAAGAGGCAATTTATGCTGTTGAGGAGCTCTAAACCCGCATGGCATCAGTTGTAACATGCTCAGGCGTGGACTGTTGAACAAATATCATGATTATTTTCCCCAAGAAGCAAGTGGAATCCGTAAGGCACAAAATCACGATCTGATTTATGCTGCAATCCCAGATCCTTAGTCACAAACACAAAAATAGAATGCGTAATCCAGCGATTTCTTATTTTACCAACAATGCGGAGAGCCGCTGAAGTCCGTCCATGATCACGATGGACTTTGCTTTTGCCCCATCCCACTCTCCTCCAGCTGAGATCTCATCACCACCGAAGAGAAGTGTATTCGCCCCAGGAAAAACGTAACTCAAAGTCAATTCAATAAGGCCTAATTCTGTCGCCCCTCGGTACATATGCCAAGAACATACCAATGGGCCTCTCACTGTGGCCTATTTTCTTGACTTCTTTTTCCGTATTTTCGGATGCAATAAGCTGCAAATACGCGAGGCCCCGCTCTCGACTTCTGCTTTCTCCACGATGACACCTGGGGTGATCGACAACTCATGACCAAGTTTATGGACCTTGTACAGGACACGGAGACAGTCTATTTCCTGACCATTTCCCAACTACTCTGCTTTCTGTCTATATCTCTCTGGTGGTTCTACTATCTTTATCTGGGCTGGTTATGACGTGTCGGTATTAGAGCACTTCATGTGTCTGACCGAGTTACCCCCGATTCTTCATTCACCGAAACGCACAACTTTTGAGGGACATGGGAGTATGCAGCCGTAATGTGAATTTTCAGAACACTACAAGCAGGGGTTTCACACGAGCTACGAGGAAGAAAGATAAAATGCCTCTTCAATTTAGGTTTAGCGTTCGTAATTTTGTCTCGGGACCAATAAACAAGTTTCCAGTGTGAGTGCACTCCAGACCTGTAGCCAATTCTTCTTTCGTCGCTGAGACCGGCTTTTTGCAGGGATATAGATAAATAGATGTTGACCTCCACGTGGAGAGACAATCGAGTTTCTCAGGTTGTGTTATTCTTGGGAAATAGAGGGACTTCCCGCATGTCGCTTCTACAAGGCGTACTGGGAGTTCCTGGGCTATCCTACGACCATGGGGAATGTTTTCGTGCTCTGACGACTTTTTAGCACGATATGTCAGCCTGGGGGTGTCACAGGTTCTAATTGGGCGCTCCAAAGTTATACATTCTGGGAATCAGCTTCTGATATGCAGTGTTTGCAAGATTTTTTTTCGTCAAGCCGAACACCCAATGCAGTGACCATTCGGTGATCCCTTACTTTGTGGTGCGTAGTTACTGTTTATTGGTTGGTATGGGTGTTGACGCAGATTGTGGAGGTAACATGCACTCCGTCCGCTGCCATGATCGTGATTGTAACAGCTACCCGAAATGATATGTCTTGTCCTGTGATGTTATGATAAAGGGGAATCATTGGGTGAAAGTAACTCAAGGATGCTCCACCATAACACCCTGGAAAACCAGGCCGCCGGGAGCTTCTTATGTTCTAGGTGCTAGGTGCTTAAAATACCTCTTGCGCTTATGAAGCAGAGGTGCCTTGGTGCAGCTATACATCATCCATTCTATTTTGTGTCCCAAGAAGGGCGGTGGCACCCGTCTACGACAGATGGCCGGTTAATGTGGCCGATGTTCAGAATGTGGCATGTCTCTGGTGTCACTGCCTTTGCCAAAGGTTTGTGTGGGGCTGTACTCAGAAGGAGGGATCCAATGTGGGCGCTAAATTCAGCTCGCCAGGCTATCCTTCCATTTGACATGGCTTTTCTGATTTGGAATGAAATCAGAAAGCTGACGATCAGTTACCATCGACACCTGCATACAATAGGTAGTGAGTGATTTCTACTAATAAAGGTACGATTAAATAGGGCGACAAGAATGGCTCAAGAAGCTTCCAGTGGGGACCGTATTCGTTAAGGAAACATGAAGAATCCGCTCGTCTCGCTTCTAGGATTGTTGCCAACAAATCATGGCAAGCGCAAGGTCCGAAGAAGCCTGAACTGGCCATAGTCCATGATTATGCTGAAAAATGAATCTGTTTCCCGTAGGATGAGCAACGTTTGACCAAACATCTGAGCTGTCATTGCATCGGCCGAGTTCGTTCCCACTCATGTCGGGACTCCCTCCAATCAGCGTAACTCCAAATGTCCTCGAGAATGCCAAGAATACTCGGATCAGCCACGCCTCACATTGATAACTCGTTCGTATAGCTATCTGCCACGGTCAACACACGCTAGCACCACAACTCCATTGTCCATTATCGAAGCAGACGCAGGAATGACCATATGGCGCGGGCGCTCGCAAATACCGGCGATGTTGTCGGTCTACGTGACCTACTGTTATGCCGATATCCTAGCATCACACCCTAACCCGATATTGCTGACAGAGCGACGGCAGCTTGGCGCGCGAGCATTTAGGGGATAGGCCTCAGATTCCTTCAATTGTAGTAGCCGCACGGGATTCCTATGGAGCACCATGGTTCAATTTCGTTCCGGTGGACGTTCTGTTGCTATCTGAAACTAGTCAAAGCACAATAAATCCGCGGATTTGATCTACCTTGTTATCGCCTTGTCAATTGGAGGTACTTGAACTCGCTAAACACTCGGGCAGACCAAGTCGTCCGCATGAAGCTCATGACTTCATCTTTAATTCCTTGGAGGTCCTCAAGCATCGTTCGCCCATCTATCTCATTTCCCTTCTACCCTAAAGGAGTTTGGGGCTAATTAAAAGCTCCCGAACAACGATCAAGAAACATATCTGTGCAGCATACTCCAGCAGGAAGGTGTTCATGAGCCTACAGGATCTCCTGGAACTTTCGGCAAACCAACGAATGGATTACATGCGCCGCCGGCGATGTATTGGAATGGGCCAGACACCTACCCAACATGAAATGGACTTTGTTGTCGTTAAGCATGGTCACCTCTTCCGATGTAGCATGCACTGAGTGACCAGTGACTCACATCAGTGTCAGGTAAGAAAAGATCAACACTTATACTAATACTAGGCTTTCGGGCCCAGATTCACGGCATTGCAGCGTAGTCACACTGGAAATCAATATAGCGTGGCAATGATTCGCTAGTCCATGTTGCCTTCTGAGCGTAGCACTAGACCCTGCTCAAAGAGATGAGAAGTCAATTGATCTTCTTTCCTCACAAGCTTCCTCCTCCCTTTATGTCACCACCCCAAAACCCTATTTGACTGGGTAGGCGAAGATCGAATGAGGCTCATGTTGATACCCTTGGTGAGTAAAAGCAATTCTTGTCCGCTGGATTGGCGACTTGAACACTCAGCCACTGAGTGGGGAACGAATTTGGTGGCGCATATAGGTAGTAACTCCGGGAGACCTACTGGGGTGTCAAGGCATTCCCCGGTTGACTCTTACGTCGCGACAAGGTAGTGCTTTGGATGGGCGATAGGCCGTAATACTCAACGCGAAAGAGTCACCTTCCCCTCTGTCTGACCAGGTTGGAGGCGCTGAATCCCGAGTGTCAGGTCCAGGATCAAGCCCAAACAACACACCCTGGTGAGTGCCGCAGCCGGCTGTGGATGCTACACAGGTCCCCTATTTCATGCAGTAATACAATAAACGCAGGGAGAATGTACAACCGGCATACTACGCACTATACGTACACACTCGCGTGTTTTCGTATCACCTTGGGGGTGCAACGAGGCATGTGCCATGTGCTGTATGATGGTGATTAAAGAGCGGCGGTGTAACGTTGTTACATTGACAAGGACAAGAAGCAGGGATGAATGCCAGCGCGGTCAATAGATCCTTCTACCTGCCGAGGTCTCCTGGACGGCCAGCCGACGATGTACAGGAACGAGGTTTGCCATGAATTGGTCTTCTGATTCCCCCGTTAGAGTACCACAAGCATCCCAGGACCGGGTCTGAATTAACTCGTGCAGATTAAATCAGGTACTTCAAAGGCCTGTTATCGTAACGGCGGTCCATTGAATCCGAGAGCGAAAAAGGCGGCAGGTACATCAGTCTCTGGTAAGGTTTTCGGGTTCAAGCGGCGCCGGGAGTGCTGGAAGGAGTGCATCTGAAGTTCTAGCGAGGAATCCAGGAGTTGAAAATAAGCGAACCCCTACTTAGCGAACTTCGATGAAGTTTGCGGTGCGTTCGAGGCAATGTGTTATGCCTCGGGTCATCGTGTACTGTTTATTCTCTTTCAGTATGAGTTACTTACCTACGAACGGTGAACGGAGAAAGAGGGGTCCCAAAAGAAACTCGTCCAAAACGCGTGACATGATAATACTCCCGGAAATCACCAGCAGTTGCAGGGCAAGACTGGAATGACGAGAGCTCTGGCGCGATCGAGAAGGAAGTGACAACGAGAGACTTGGCGGGCCAACAGCGGTCTTATCACATATATTCTAGTGTTGCGTCTCGTAGCAGTGTCAAAAAGAGCTCGGATGCGATCTGTCATGAAATGCCGTTATGAAGAGACACTAGGGAGGAACTTGACAATCCTCGTGATGACGATATACCCAAGTCTGAGCTTGGACGATGATGGATAGTACTGCCCAGAGGCGTGGTGTTAGTGTTGATGGTAAGTGTTGTGTGCAGTTGTGGAGAGGCGGCCGCCGCTAGCCGGAAAGTCGGCCCGTGACTGTCAGCTCTTTGCCACTTCCAAGTTCTACTGCATTTTGTTAACAACTCAATGAACGGAGCTCATGACAAGCTACAACGTCTTCTCGTCACTAGAACCCGATAGTCAAGCAGCGTGCAAGGGTGGCACTCTGCCCTTGAATGACGAGAATCTTGTCGGAAGCGACAACGATAGTCATCACTCCCCCACCAATTCTAGGGATACGCGCCAAACGTCCATGTCTCCCAAAGTCAGCTGAGATAACTTGCGCGGGCGCGACCAGGAACCGGTCGGAGAGATCGGCCGTTGACAGCTTGGACAGCAGCAGTGGTTCTACGTACAGATATATCTATACCTGTTTTCTATTCATGTCCCAAGCGAAGTTAAGCCCGCTGATCTACATCTCTCGCAAAGGGCAAAGAATAACACAATATATCAGGTCCCAGGATTCCACTAGCACCTACGCACGTACGTACGCGATTCTGTCAAGTCACCTTAAGAGATTCTCAATTTTCCGAGATCACAATCCCAAGGGACTTGACGGGTTAAAGAAGATCGAAAGCGCAACAGTGACAAGCTTCTTGGGACTAGCTTGTGACTGGCGACATGGTCAATTATCGGTTGTCTCAATGGTGTATTGCCGCTCAGTCCCACCGCGGGTTTGTAGTGACGGTGAGCGGTTAGCTCGGATTCCAACAGCTTGTCTAATTCTGAAAGCTTCGCGGGGTTCTCTCGGCAACGCAGCGCATCACTGCGACTGATGTTGTTGCCTGATGATGATGTTGCGACATACATGGACACAATTCTGCCGATGCTATCTGGCTGTGCTGGCTTGCGTGTTGCAGGAGACAGACTACTGGTGACGATCTCCCATGGTATTTGATAATTCTTAGTCCAAAAATTCTCCTTTGAGCTACCGAAGGCTTGGGGCTTCTGAATGTTTATTCAAAAGCACTCAATAGATAGTAGCAGGAAACGAAGGCCAAGTCCGGGTCATGAAGGTTCGACCGGGAGCCGCTGCGGCGTAGCGGTGCCTGCGTAGATGCCGTCCTTTAGTCCATAAATTCCCTTTCTGCCTATTGGATAGTCGCATGAATATTTGAAACAACTGTGCCCTGTACACCCCTCGGCGGCCGTTCGAAACAATGGTCGTGGGGTTGTGTGTGGTGTGTTGCTCATCGAAGATGGTTGAGAAGGTTTACTGTATAGTTCAACATGGTCAAGGTATTCGTAATTACGAAATAGTCTCATTTCATATTGTACGTGAGGATATAATTTTGAACGTGACACTCTATATAATTCGTTCGAGCAACCGTCAAGAGGCTACTCAAGTAAATATGGAGAAGAATGGAATCACAACCGACCTCGTTGACCGTCCAGTTGTCAGGTGGTGCATTAGGCAAAAGACCTGTCTGATATCTCCACTACGAATAGCTGACTCAATCGCTGTGTGTAGTCTTTGTATGTATAATTGATTCCATTCTACATATACTCCAAGAACCATTCTGCTGATCGTATGGAGGTAGTAGCTTAAACTTTTATGCGCCGATGAAGTTGATATGTGTGAAGGGTTTGAATGTCATATGCGCGTTATTACGAACGACTGCGATACAAGTAACCAGTCACGGAAAGGCGAGACACAATACTATCATACATGTTTTAGAATACACAAGACGTGTAGTGTAGACGATAGAGGATTTACCGCACTGCCATCCGCTAGCTTTAAAGAAGCCGCAGACCATAATGGGTGAGACCGAGCTCTCAAGTTTTTTTTTCCTTGAGAAAAGGAAGTTGGGACCTCCGCGAGGAACGTCCATTATCTCCAATTGCCAATCTAATAAACAGCGAGGAATGAGTTCGGGTAGAAGAACGACCACCTGCCAGCTGCCCAATAAACTAAAGCAGGCGATAGGGAGGAAAAAACTTGCGAAGAAAAGAAGCTATGGATTTGGCCTTCCCCCCACGCGAGAGGAATTCGCGGGAAAGGGTGTTTAGTGTGTGGGGAAATTGTTTTGACCTTTAGTCTTCGTGGAAAAAAGTATCATGAGGGTATCGAGCTTCTGACACATTTACGAATGAACCCCCGAATGTCAGCCATGACGAAGTTCTCCCATGGCCTACCTACAGATTACATTATTACATTTTCACGGGGGTGGGGAACACCTGAGCCCCCTATGCAACAGTCTAGACTCGATATTTCCGGAAGGAAAAGGACTGACAAAAAACAATCCCTCAGTTATCGGGGGATGCACCTCCTTGTGACTTCAGCCTACGAGGTATGTTAGCGTCTCGCAAAATATTTCAACAACGGTGTAACTTGCTCCCAGACTTGCTCCTCCAATTCCTGAATTCTCTTCGCTTTGGCCCCGTTAGACTTCTCCATTGCGACGAGCTTCCGCTCGAGTTTTTGTATGTAGTCCGGGACTATAGATAACCCGGTGATAGCACTACTTAAAAAGTGCTGAATCTTGTCAGAAGTGACATCTGAGACCCCGCTGATCGAGTTTGAGGGAACCGAGGGCGTGTCTTGGACTGGATTGGTGCTATGTGCAAAAGGAGAGAAGAGACCTGGGGAGCCTGAGGTCGGTGGCACGTTCTGCAAAGGAGTCGTCAATATCAAGCTCTCAATGATGCATGTCTGTTCATCCAACCTGGAACCAATTCGCTATTTCATCATCCTCTGTTTCGGAGCTTTCCGCCTTTTGCTTGCCCTTGCCTCTATCCGAGTAGGACAAGAGACTGGCAGCAACTTCGTCTTGACTGGAGCGTGGAGGGAAAGCGTTCCAGAGATCTTCCTCGCTCCCCCTACCATCGTCACTTGCATCGTCACGGTCATGTGGGGATATATTTTCAGGACTGTAGTACCGACTCCCCGATCCCGCACCGGCAGATACAGGGGAGTTTTGGTTTTGATGGTAGGTTGGATGGGTGTGGCCGAGGTCTAAACCAAGCTCTGAGAGTCTGTATGTCGTACCGCCCATTGTACCACTACCAGATGCCCCGGAAGGTTGAGTAGGTGCGAGATTGGATATTGTGGCTTTGTTCTTGACTCTAGTTGTAGTGGGCACGTCTTGAGTAGGAGACTGTGGCGTCCGAAGAGATTCTTGAATAGATTGAGCAAGACGCCTTGCACGAGCAGACTGAGGTGTTGTGGGAGCAACAGTAGCATTGGCGGTAAATCTCGAGTCCCGAGAAGAATGAGGTCGGGTACTGCTGCTAGGACCAGGGCGAGATTCCTGCTCAAATGCACCTTGGATGACTTTGAATCGTTTCTGTTTGGCTTCGGGGGTGTTGAAGGGAGAGCCACGCTTGGTGGGTGAGCTAGACCACTGAGCGGAGCCAGCTTGGCTGTGGGTGTGGGTGTGGGTGTTTGGAGATGTGGGTGTTGCGAGAGGCAGGAAGCGGGTAGATGTTGGGGAGTGGGTTGGTGTGGACGGAGGGTCAATTTGAGTTATCGGTGGGAGCTCGTCTACCCAGTCTATGATTCATCTTAACCAGCTGTAGACGACTTTTATTCATGGAATACGTACGAAAACACCTACAGGTGTTGGAATCGCCATTCCGACGAAGGGGACAAGTATAGAACTGCCTGAGTGATTATTTTATTTAGCACGGTATGTGATGGGGTTGATCATTGCACACCTATCCTTGTTGGTAATGGTGTGGCTAGTTCGCAAAACAGCGTCGATGTTGTGAATACGGCAGAAGGGAACACCGCTGGGCCCGTAGGGGGTCAGTTGTTGGGTGACCATAGTGTAGGAAATTAACTGGGTAAGTAGCGAGACAGCAATTGGCTGCTATATGGGGCAAATAGTATAATATTGGGGGAAGAGACAGCTTGCTGTGGTCAGTCAGGCGGTGACCAGTCAGACACACTAGTGAGGGCCTGGTTTCTTATGTAATGAGATACTTAGAACAGTCTTGAAATTGGATCAGGAGAAGTAACGCAGTTGGTCTACGTACACGCAGATTGTAATGGCGATTTCTACAAAAACAAAATATGTGGCTCCGCTGGATGCGTCGATGCCTGGGCTGGCGGTAGAGGTGACGCAACTGGTGGATTCGTGTATGATCTGGATTGGGGTGGCAGAATCGCGTGAGGCTGTTGGGCAGGCGTCGAGACAGGGAAAATTGTGTAGGGACTGGACGGTAGCAATGGCTCCTCAGCGGGTGCGTATGGTAGAACAGTGAGGAGGTAGGACTGAGTATATTTTGCTGCAGGGCGGAGAGACGGGGCCTGGGACTTGGCTCTTCCGATCAGAAGGCTCAGATGGAGCGCTATCGATGGCACGGCGGTTAGGTAAGAAAGCAGGGTGAATTGTTTGAGGAAAAATACTGAGAGAACTGGGCAGCACGACGGCTGGGACAGCAGATTTATGTGTCAATAGATGTGGATTCGGTGGGAGAACGGATGTTGTTGGTGGCGGAGAGGGCCGTAGTGGAAACGGTGACCGTGTAACTTGTAATGTACTATGCCAGACACAAACGACCAGTTCGACCTCCCCCGTTGGCACACTGCCCACAGGCTCCCAGAAACTGCCTATTTCTATCCTCAGAACTCTGACCACGACCACGCCCTCGCTCGCAGTGCCTCCTTTGGCGGTTCAGAACACAGGGCTCGTCGCCACTCAAACGCTCTTCTCGCTGACCACGACATGGCTGCACGTCCTCAGCCCCCTTCATTCTATCCTCAGGTCAATTATCATCCTCAGCCACCGCCGCCATCATCATCATCCGGTCCACCCCAGCCCCCGTCGTCTGCACAATCAGACTCATATCCGGACATGTACTATGCAAAGCCTCTCCAAACCCGCCCAGCTCGTTCACCCATGCGGGTCCCAAACACTCCTCTCGATCCATATGCACAGCAGGCCCAGTACTCTCCCGCATCACAGTACGCATATGTGCCCCAGCAACAGCAGCAACAGCAACAACAACAACAACAGCAGCAGCAGCAGTTCCAGCATCACCGTACTCTCTCTCATCCAAAGCACGAGCCGATGACACCACCAGGCCCTCCGTACTCCTCTTCTTTTTCCATGGACACCGCAAGCCCTCTCCCCCAGAGCCAATCTCATCTCTCCGCGCACGCCGGTCCTCGCACCCACTCTCTCTCCAACCCATCTACACCCCTGTCCTACATGCATCCCTCCCAAAGTGCTTCGCAATATTACCCCTCGGACCAGCAAATGGCCGTAGATCCCCCTCCACAGCGCCGCCCTTCCGGCTTCCGGCGTGTGCGCACCGTTCACGATCTCCAGCCTCGTGTTGAGAATGCTGCAGCCAGCCGTCGTGCAACTGCAGATGGCACATACCTCTCCGTTCGTCCCCCCCTGACTCATTGCATCTCGAGATCCTGTCTTGTGCTCACCTCCTCACACAGCCTCTTCGCCAGCTGACCACACATCTTGTCGAAAGTTATCACATCTGTAATCCTCAGTTCAGATACGAATCTGCCCACAATCCCAGGCGCGTCCTCACAAAGCCCAGCAAGCCCGCTCACAACGATGGATATGACAACGACGACTACGATTACATTCTATACGTCAACGACTGGTTGGGTACCGAAGAGGGCCATAAGTGCGCCATCCACTCTCTCCTTCTCTTCCGCCACATTCGCTGACACACCCAATCTAGGTATCTCATCCTTGATATCCTCGGGCAGGGCACGTTTGGTCAGGTTGTGAAATGTCAAAACATGAAGACACACGAGATCGTTGCTGTCAAGGTCGTCAAGAACAAACCCGCCTACTTTAATCAGAGTATGATGGAGGTCACCATTTTGGAGCTTGTTCGTCCTTTCCTTGGCTCCATGCTTCGGTCTAACCCCGCCATCAGCTCAACAAGAATTTCGACCCTAATGACGAGCATCACATTCTACGGTTACGCGATTCATTTATCCACAAGAACCACCTCTGTCTCGTGTTTGAGCTGCTGTCATCAAATCTCTATGAGCTGATCAAACAGAATCAATTCCAGGGTCTCAGCACGCAGCTTGTCAAAGTCTTCATGGCCCAGCTACTCGATGCGCTGACCGTCCTCAAGGATGCCCGCCTGATTCACTGTGACCTAAAACCTGAAAATATCCTTCTCAAATCGCGAGTCTATTCCCGTGTCCCATTGCTTGTCAGTTACCTAACTCCTTTTGCAGATTACAGTCACCCCAAATCAAGGTCATTGATTTTGGTTCGGCATGCCACGAACGGCAGACTGTGTATACCTACATACAGTCACGTTTCTACCGCTCCCCAGAGGTGCTGTTAGGCATGTCATACACCTCTGCGATTGACATGTGGTCATTGGGTTGCATTGCCGTGGAACTCTTCCTGGGTTTGCCCCTGTTTCCAGGAACCAGCGAGTACAACCAATTGACAAGAATAATCGACATGTTGGGGTGCGTGTGTTATTTTCGTCGTGTTCCCTGACTTTATTCTTACGTGACTTAGGATGCCTCCCCTGAGCATGTTGAATACTGGAAAACAAGTCAGCCAGTTCTTTGACTCGTTCGAGGTCTGGAACTCGCACGCCAATCAAAACGAAAGAAAGTACAAACTCAAGAGCATGGAACAATACTCGCGGGAGCATGGCACCAATGAGCAACCCGGCAAGCAGTATTTCAAGGCAACATCGCTACCTGAGATTATCAATACGGCACCAATACCTCAAGTCAAATCGACAAGAGGAGGGGGTAACGAGGTTGACAAGGGTAAGTAATTTGTTCCTTAAGGGTGCCACGCTAGGAGGGGAGGAGAGGGCTAAATGCTGGTAATCCTAGAAATGGCCAATCGTGCTGCATTCATCGACTTCTGTCAGGGCCTTCTAAATCTGAACCCTGTTACCCGGTGGACCCCTCAGCAAGCTAGAATGCATCCGTTCATCACGGGAGAAAAATTCACGAAACCATTCGTTGTGAGTATTGTTTTCCTATCGCGTGCTGAATATCGCCTTTCTGATCGTAAATCTGCTTGCAGCCTGATGGCCCAATTATGGTGACACATCATATTCCACAGGGGGTGTCAGACCCCAAACGACCGTACGGTGGATTGGTTCCGTCACAGCCAAAGGGCCAGAGAGCGTACTATGATGCCGCGACGTACAATCACCAACTCGCCCAACATCAAGCATACACCGCCCAAGCGCAGGTAGCGAGTCAGGCGGCTAATGCTACCAGAAATCCTTATATGGTCCCCCACCCACCACAACAAGTAACCGCCCCACCCTCATCCACTTCTTATCAAAATGCACCTCCACCTCCGGAGGTGACCGTCGTGGGGCCCTATCAATCGCAGCAACATCATTCGCTTCCACACGGTGCTCATGCTCAGTACGGCAGCGGAGGTGGAGGCGGAGGACAAAATGTGCAAAGGGTGCTCACGCATCAGAATTCTGCTGGACAACTGTCGACAAATGTCACTGCGGGTGCCGCTGGACCTGGATCAGGTATGGGCCAGTACGGCGCTTCTCCTTCTGCGAACCAATCGCACTTGAGTCCAGCTTCTGGATCCGGCGGTAGCAGCGGTGGTGGCAGTTTCCCGAACTCGCGTGCCCGTGCGAACACGATTAACCAAATGGATGCTGTCCCGCCCGCGTTGGCGCGGTTACAGCATATGAACCAAGATGTTATTGGTGGGCGAAACGCACTGACCCCAGTGCTAAATCGGGACGACGCGATGAGGGAGTGGGAGCGGCGACAGCAGGGCGGGAAACCAGCACAAGTACAGCCGTACCCGCAATTAGAATATTTGCAGCAACAGGCAGAGATGGCTGCTGCTGCCGGGGGGCTGGGCGGGTGGGCGGCAACGGCTGCTGCTGCTGCTGCATTGGGGATTCATCCAGTGCATGGAGCACATGGGGGACCGCATAATCACAGATACCCTCCCCCGCCGAGTAAGCTGTCACATTCGTACCACCCGCAACCCATTTTAGTGGATGATGATGGGGGAGGAGGTATCGGTGGAAATGGTGTGAGACGGGATGCGATTTTGTCGAATGTAAGGAGTGTTGCGAGGGGGGATGGAGGTGGGTCTGGAGGTGCTCAAGGTCAGCAGCAACAACAAGTACAGCAACAACAGCAATCGCAACAGAATTCAGCCGGGCCGCCGCCAGGTCAAGGTGGGGGTGGTGGTATGTATGGCGGAGGTGGGGGTGCGGTAGTAGGAGGTGCGGCGCCTTCCATTTCGATTGCGATTCCAAGTCCCCCGCAGGCTTATGGTGGAAATATGACTGTTACAGGTAATCGATTCGCGGCGACGTATCAGGGCCCGCCGCAGCCGCCTTCAGCTGGTGGCCAACAGCAACATCCGTCACAGGGTGTTGGTGTCGGTGTCAATGGTGCGGGGCAGAATGGGGGTGGGGGAGGTGGTATGTCGGCTTTTGACACGATTGATAGAAGAGGTGATCTTGGGGGGATGTTTGTGCCCATGCAGCCAGATACCTATCACCATCCACAACATGCCCACCAGTACCCTGGAGCTGGGGGACCACCTGGACCGGGCGCTGGAAGGCATGTGGCACCCCCACAACAGGCCGTCCCGACGTCGTTCTATGGGGCAGGTGTTGTGCCTAGCGGCGCGCCACCTCCGCAGTCGTCTCAACAAGGTGGACAACAGGGTCCACAGTCGAGTGGACAGCAGGGACAACAGGGTGGCGGACAGCAGAGGAACCCGTTTACGTCTATGCCGGTTGCTGACACTGGTGTCGGAAAGGATGTGCGGAGAGGGAATGGGATGGATGGATGGCCTAGATGATTGGTTTGTGGATGGGATGGATGGAATGTTCATCGGACTGTTCAAACTCTACCCTTTTTCTTTTCTTGAATCCCAGTCATTGCTGGTCATTCTTCCTTCTCAGTGCCTTGTTTATTTCCGACGAAAGTGCGAGGAAAGGTCTTTACATTTTACCTCACTTGATTGTTTACCCCTTCTATGTTTTGCCTCCTCTCGTTCTCATTACCGTCGATTTGCCTCTGCACCGTAAGTTTCGACGGATTGACCTTATATCTCTTCTGCTTCTTTCCCTCGTCTCCCAGTCCGTCCCCTGCCTGGATGTTCTTTGTTTTTCGTGGCCACTCACTGAGAACTCCTTCAATGATCATTTTTTTCTCTTTCCTTCTTCTTTGGTGCTCATGAACATACGTGTCATTACAGATTGACATCTGGGTGCCATTCGTTCCGATGTCCCATGAAAAAAGTATCCAAAGGTAGGGATATGTTATATAGATAGCAAATATGGCATTTATGTTTCCATTCGTGTGGACTGCGTCTACAGCCTGCCGAACATTTCTTCGACCTCCCATGCGCCAGCCCAGTATTGGATTTGGCATTTGAGTCCTTCCGTTTCGGCTTCCTTGTCAATGCGCTTCTGGAGGCCGCGGTGACTTCTGCAGAAAATGATATCTTGGCTAAAAAGAGGTGCAAAGATTAGTTTCTCCTCAGTGATGGATGGTGGCAAGTCTGACCTTCGGAGACGGAGGATGGGACAGAAATCGTTGGAACCGTCGCCAACATAGATGATGCGGTCAAATTTCTCACCGTGGCGCTCGAGGAAGGCGGACAGCTCTTCACCTATAAATTATCAGATGACCCATTGTTTAACGTTCCTGTTCGTATATTTGATGATCAGGATACTCACCCTTGCACATGTTAGGGCTGCATCCGACTTTGCAGGCGTGTTGAGGACCGGAGGGGTCGACTCTACGGCGGAGCTTAAGGAGTTCATCCTCCCATTCCGCTGGGTTGGTGACGATTTCTGTGAAGAGGTTCTCGAGACCTTTGCTCTGGAGGATGGTGGAGATGAAAACAGAGTTGGCGTTGGAGAGGCAGAGGAAGGTTGTTTTTCCTGCTTCTTTGAGTCTGGAAACGCCTCGGACCATGGCAGGGTGCTGTGGTGAGTTTCATTAGACTCGAGGGGGGCCCGGGGATGGTGATGATTGATGTTGACATACGAAAGGCATGGTGCGGAGGGTGTGTTCGATCTGTTCGCGTTTGATTCCGCGGCTATGAGCTTCGCGTAGAGATTGTGCGCTGAAATGATGTGTTGGAGGTTGGATATATTGAGAATTGGGATAGTGGCGTACACGAGGTCTGTCCATTGGACATCATCCTTCAGGCTTTTCATCTTGCGACGGAGGTCGGGTGCGAGCACCTCGAATATCCACCTATCGGTGTCCTGGTCTGCCATGGACCTACGGGGGGTTGTTCATTTAGATTAGATTCGAAGAAACTGGATAGACAATGCACCAGTCAAAGTCAAACACGATAAGCTGCTTTTCTACGGACATGGCTTCGAGGGTGTAATGAAGATAAGATGAACAAAACTCTTGTGTTTGCTCTAAGCTTTTGTGTAAATTTCATATCATTCAAAATAGAGATGTGATGATCGATCATCGGTGATCGAGTGTTGAGTTACATCAGCAATTTGTTGCACTGTTGGTTCTTAGACCAACGTTCGTAAAGTAGAGGAGTTATTGACATATGTCTCAAGGAGAGAGGGTTTGAGAAGGGTCACATATCTTGTTTGTGTATCTGCACAAATGAGAAGTGAATGTATAGAGATGTCTGAATAGTGGAGGATGACCCATTGCCTGGAGGGATTTCTTTCTGAATCAATTC
>QFDT01000201.1:0-10792 GCA_003315915.1 Macrolepiota dolichaula | reverse complement strand
TATCTTCTGCTGTTGACAGACAGAAGAATGCTAAGTTCACTCGAGAGAATACAACAACAAGTTATATTTAAGAGATAGATAGAGAGAGGACAAGAGTAGAGAGGGAGACAAACGAAGAGGTTGAAGCTGAAGCTTCAACTACAGAATAGTCCTTTATTTATACAATTCGAGATACTTCTGCTTTTACTATTTCGTCCATTGCTCACTAAGATGAAACACTACTGACGGGGTCGGAAGGGACGTCGGAACGAGATGGCATTCTGGGAATGGAAGCTTGCTGTGAAATGGAAGACAACAGATCTACAGAATCCGTACTATTGGAGTTTTCTTGATCCGAAGGTGATGACGTTGTGGAGAAGTGGCTGATAGAGAGATCGACAGGGGAGTCGGTCCAGCGAAGGTCGTAGGGTCGGCCCATCAGGTACGGGTGGGTGAAGGACGTATCTCCGACAATCTGCCTCCATCCGTAGTTGTCGGCTCCGGTGAGTGCGGGCCGAGCGATTGTGGTCTCGTAGAGTCCGTGCCAATAGATATGGATAAAGGGGGAGTTATCCCATACTTGGCGGAGGTGGTGGTTGAGGTACTGGGACTCGTACCGAGGGGGCGGAGGGGTTCCGTGTGGAGAGGTAGATCGGCCCGGTACTTCTTCGTAGTCCGGAATGTCGAGAAGTTCGAGGCGCCACTTGTATAACCAATGCAGGGGGTTTGTCGTCAAGACCATAACACTGGATCATGAATGGCATATAAGTTGTTGATATTATTTGGGTACTATCCAGGCTATCCTATCGAGATATCGACCTCGCATACCAGTCTCATTCTCATCCTTTCTCACCTAACGAACCACTATGCTTTCCCTTATCTCCATCTTAAGGACGCTTTTCCAGAGAGGCAAGCAACCCCGCCCCTCCCCTAGACCCCGCACCTCGACCTCCCTTGAGGTGCGAGTCAGCACAACCACCACAATCCGGGATGTGGTCCCTGGTGAGACCTTTGGAGTCTTGGTCACAGTTGGGCCCAGCACGGTGTCACCACCCTCCAAATAACGGCCTTACACATCCGCATGCCACCCCAACTTGTCGCACAACCCCCCGTCCACCGTACCCTACAGGCTGCGCCACACCAAGGTTAATTGGTTATGCAACCACAATTGCTGAGCTCTTTTCCACTATAGATGAATTTTTTTACGTTCAATTTGTTGATGATCACAATATAATATGGTTGAGTTTATTCTGACTGAAATGGTGTGATGAATTTCGACCAATAACCAAGATGTTTACTCACTATTACCCATCCAATGGAGTCACTGTCACATTCCTTTCTTGGAATTCTGCAGTGTGGCCGAACATGGGTATGCCCCGCTCCCCTTCCCTATCTCTGGGACCCGCCCTGGGGATTGTTCTCATGTCGTTGACCTCCAACTACAAAGGCTCCCGCACAGCTCTGCCATGTTGCACTCAACGTCTGATTCTTGTTAGTGGCCTTGAGCTCTTTAGTGAGAGGAACACTGTTCTCGAGGCACTGCGTATATGATTTTTGTGAGTTGCCCGAACCTCTGATATTTTGAGACCATCTTACCAATCAATAATTGACGGCTGGACCTAGATGTTATTCTGTGCCACTATAGCCACAGTTGACCTACGCACCTTCCTGCCAGTGGCAGGCGAGGGTAGGTGGGCTCAACCTAGGCGTACAGGAACGAGGCACACGCAGGGCAGGCAGGCGTTTAGGGTGTCAGGCACCAACGGAGGGAGTGTGACCATAAGTGAGATATAATCTATTTATACTATGTGGCATATCCAGGATTGGGCAGATGTTCACGGTAATGTGCTAGTTAGGTAGTAGAAGTGAAATTAATATAAAATCACTATAAGTTGCAATGGGTCACTAAGTTCACCACTACTAACTGCTAGTGCTCGCGAATGAGTTTCGAAGGGGAGATAATCAAGTAGGGAGATAGGGGTGGAGGGTGGTATTAGCTAGCGAGATGTCTCACTAGTGGTTTTGGTAGCTAGCGAGTGGGGGCTCACTAACGGGGTGGTCGCTAGACGATGACGGACAAGGTTGTTTAATCAAAATATAACTTCAAATCCTAAATGACGGCTACGTCACTATAGATACCAAGATAAAGGATTCGCGAGGATAGTTAACAGGCCAGTAGCTAGCTGCACTGTGGTTATACCCTCCTGATCTAGTGAACGTACCGACTTGTACCCTCTTGATACAAGATGCTGTTATATTCCCTTGGGGCTATCGTATACCACAATATCCATCCATTCCTACCAGCGCCCCGCTTGTCATGGACCCGTTACTTCTCTACCTGCGATCCCTATATTGTTTACTCAGCCACTATGTCATACTTACTCAGCCGCCGTTATGGACTCTCCAGTAGGAATACCCCAGCAGTATATATACACCTAGATACTCTGCTGTACTCCTTACGCTTTACCAATTTGTTGATTCCCCTTCTCTTCTCTCTCATCGCCCTCAAGTCTTCATCACTTGTTGCAACCTGAGTTGATCACTTAGGAAGGTTGTAACAGATGCAATGTGAACGCTAGTGACCGTTCGTTGGTCAACTCACTATATCCAATCTATAGGAATTCTCGTTAATCTAATCTCACTTCCTTAATCTGAGGTCTCTATTGACTGAAGCTAAATCTTAATTCACACTAGACAAGTCACTTAATAAATCACTTATATATGATCTATCACTAGATGAGCTGGCAAGATTGCTTGGCCAACACGCTCGCTAGTGAGGGGTATTTATACATCGCGAGGCTAACTAGATTACATATGACAAAACAGTAAAACATCGGATTATCAGGCGGTCGGACTTCCGCTAGCTACCCTATAACCTGGGCTGAGGGTTCGCTAGCCCAATCGGAAGTCTATCTAGTTATCCCGGATGGGTGTCCATGTGGACGGTGCTCTCGCAAGCTATGGTTCCTAGCTACATCTGTTGGTAGCTAGGGTCGGTAGTGTATGATGTCAGGCCGTCATGTGTGCCTAATTATTATCTTTATTCCAACGTGTGGTCAACTGCTATTGAGCGATTGATAACTAGCTGGCTCCTCGCTATTGGTACTCGGGACGGCTTTGCCATGCCTCGCGAGCCCAATTGCTTGCGAGGTATCTCCTTCGCTATCTGGCCCTTCTGATGCCTGTCTCGGTTCAATTCTGAGGGGTTCACTAGCGCGGCTGTGTGCTGACTAATTGATAGGATTGGGCCGTAGCTAGAGCATTATACTGTGAACTGGTCTTGGTGAACTGTAGATTCTAAATGAACTGACGTCGCTAGCCGCTTTGGGTGAATAGGGTCGTGCTCGCTAGACCTCAGGGCCCATTCGCCTTAGTGATCCGTTGATCTACTGATCCAGGGCACTATTGATAGTTGTAGCAAGACACTTTTAACGTGCTAGCGAGGCTCCGCTCGCTAGATGGACTTGTAGCTAAGGGTATGTTTGTCCAAAGCTAATAGTATTACTCCTCGATACCGTACACTTTTCCGGTAAAGGGTACTAATGACCAGTCTCTCTAGCAAGGTTCATAGCTAGGTACTATATCACTCCTAGCGAGGGTTCTTTGAAGTTATTAACAACCTAACTAGTGATATTCCTAGCTCCTGTAATGGATTCATGATTGAAATCGTTTCGGCCGTAACAACGGTCTTTCCTATCGAGTGACCAAGCTCCAGTTCCATGGGGATATGAACACATTGAAAGACGTGGACAAGTCGCTCAATTCGGTAGGGAGTAATGCTTCTTTCTCTCTCTTTTTGGGTTTGTCTGACATCATTATGTTTGATCGGTCGATTACATCAATCACATACCACATGCCATGGCAGAACAATGCCTGGCGACATACCAAGTACTCCAGGAAGCAAGAACGAGTGGAAACATCCGCTCGGTTGGCATGTCGAACTCGTTGAACAAAGTAGACAAAATTTCCCATGGATCTGGGCACTGATACATTGTCATTCCAAGCGGCACCAACCATCAGAAGGAGATCTTGGACGTGGGGTACAAAGCCCCTCATGCCAACTAGGGCTCCTTGAATATTATATGTCAATAGATTCTGCCAATGGCGTCTGATTGTGGCATGCCTATGGAAGGACGGTGTGGTGCAGGCATATTCGTGTTTAGTATGGTCAAACGGACACGTTTTTTTTGGAAATCGCGAACACCGCGGGGATTTGGATGGCCAACCAGCTTTTCATTTACAGAATCACTGACATCCCGCCTGAGGACTCATTTGGTGGGATATGCGGAAAGGGTATGTTAACTTTTGGTTTTATACTACTTTGTTTCTCATACAACACTAGCTTTGTTCCTTTGCTCAAGCCGAACAATTTGAGATGTATTTGACTTGAATATTCGCAAAGCAGAAACTGGGCTACTCTTGGATTGGGGGAAGGAAGGTGCTCCATGAATTTTGTTGTGCACCCAGGATGTGAATGATGATAAAATATCACTTTCGACCCAAAATGAAGGGTACAGCGCGCCTGGAATTCGGATTCACAACATGATCGATGTCCCTCGCGCACAGTAAATCAGCCTTATCACACCGGTGTAATGGTGACGTTGGGTTAGGTGGTGAAGGACGGTGCAAGCATGACGGTGTCCGTCCGTCATTGGTTCTGACCTAGGTATGTGAG
The DNA here is from genome assembly GCA_003315915.1 of Macrolepiota dolichaula. Classification (NCBI taxonomy): domain Eukaryota; kingdom Fungi; phylum Basidiomycota; class Agaricomycetes; order Agaricales; family Agaricaceae; genus Macrolepiota; species Macrolepiota dolichaula. The sequence continues at coordinate 6,138 of QFDT01000201.1, read as the reverse complement.
AATGAGAAGAGAAATTGTTGAAAGCAAAGCGTACGACGAGCACGCATGGTAGTGTACGATAGGTAAATCACTTGCCTTGCTAATTGAGACGGTGGTGAGCTTGAAACTTAAAGTGGTTTTGAGCTTGTGAGAGCGAGTAAATGAGCAGAGAGAGTTATCATAATTGGGCTATCTAAGAGTCCTTATATACCATAGAGGGTGCAGGGTAACTACACTACGCATACTATGCTGACAAGTACATCAACGGATGCAGATGAATGCAATCGGAGAACTGTCAGCTATTCTATTGAACTAATAATAGATAGCATAATGGAAGCGTGCTGGTATCATTCCGCACAGCCTCGTGTGATCAACGCTACATGGTCAACGTATGACCAGAGTCAATGATCCGGTCCGAGCGCCCGTGACGGCGCTTATGCTGTCACGTGATGTGACATGTGACGAGAGCATGACTAGCGCTTATGCTGCTTTGTCAACACTCCCCTATGCTCGAAGTTGCATCTACGAATGGTCGCGTGGACTGAGCGTCTAGGTATTTATATAGCGCTCCTTCAGCGCTGTTTGGTCTCGATAAATTCGAGCCCATAGAAGTTGTCGCGGAAATATTTGAATTTGACCGCGCCGAGATTTTTGGTGAGAAGGTCTGCAGGATTCTGCGTACCAAGGATTTTCTCCAAGGCGACCTTTCTGTCCATAACTACCTCCCTGATGTAGTGGTAGCGAATGTCGATATGCTTCGACCGCTTTTCCACAGATTCATTCTGTGCGAGAAATAGTGACCCCATATTGTCACCGCACAGTGGAAGGGAAGGTAGGATGAATCCAAGCTCCTCCATTAGTTGCTTGATCCATACGACTTGGCGGCTTGCATCAGAAAGCGCCATATACTCGGCCTCTGTTGAGGACAACGCGACTGTCTTCTGCGCGCGGGTAGTCCACGTGACCGCTGAAGAAGCGATCGAGACAAAATACCCGGTAGATGACCGTCTGGTGTTAGGGTCAGCTGCCCAATCAGAGTCGCTGAAGGATATAATTCCTTCACCCTTTCCCCCATCTAGCGTGATCCGATAAAGTCGGGTCGCATTCAGGTACCGAAGAACTTGATAAGCTCGATTCAGGTGTTCCTGAGTTGGGTTGTGGGCGTGTCGCGAGAGTTGCGTCACGGCGTAACTGATGTCGGGTCGTGTTCCGATCATGATGTACATGAGGGAGCCGATCACCTGTTGGAAGCGGAGTCGGATCGTTGGATTAACCGGTTCGGTGTTGGCGAGGGCTTGATAGCTGTCAGGGAGTGGAGTAGAAGCGGGTTTAGACGCTGTCATCTCAAACTTCTCCAAGACTTTTTGTAAATAGTCTCGCTGATCTAGGTAGATCTTCCAGTTCTTTCGATCACGACGGATGCACATGCCAAGGAACTCATTACCAGATGTGTCCCTGCAATCCCATCGCTTCTTGAATTCCTCTTTCTTCTTTTTCAGAAGGGCAGGATCATTTCCCATAAATAGCACATCGTCGACGTAGACTATGGCAATGACAAGTTTGCCAGTCTTACTGTCGCGGTAAATATACACGCCGGCGTCGGATTTGCATCGCTTGAATCCTAGTTTGGTCATAGACGCGGATACTTCGCGCCACCAGGACAAGCCAGCTTGCTTAAGGCCGTACAACGCTCGACGTAGTCTCCACACTTTCTTCTCTTGGCCAGGTATAACGTGTCCTTCTGGCTGTTCCATGTAGATCTCTTCTTCCAGATGTCCGTATAAGTAGGCGGTTTTTACATCAACGCCCTCTATTTCCCAATCCTCTAAAGCCGCAAGGCCGAGGAGAAGGCGTGTACTTTCGTACCGGACTACAGGAGAGAATAGCTCGTCGAAATCTATTCCCTCTATCTGGGAGAAACCTTTTGCCACCAGTCGAGCACGGTATCGTCCGTCCGACTTAGGCGTATAGACCCAGCGATTTTTTATCGCTCGTCTCCCCTTGGGAAGATCAACTAACTCGTATACTTGTCGATCTTTTAGCGCTTTTATCTCATCATTCTCAGCGCTTTCCCATTTTACGCGCTCCTGAGCAGGTAGATGCTTCAGATCGCGATGTTGTTTAGGAATCCCGGGCTTCTCTATCACTTCCGCCGACTTCGCACAAAGAAAGTCGATCAAATCTTGCCCCCCTTCTTCCACTAGTCTAGCGATCAGGGCGTCTTCGTCCATGGGTTCTTCGGCATTAGCTGGTTCCTCATCTGGGAAGACGGGTAAGAACCCTTGCTCGATGTGCTGCCTGTACATATGAGCGCGTCTTTCCGCGATTTGTTCTGGCGCAAGGTCTTGAGCAGGTGGACGTGCACCATGCCATTGGAAAGCACGGTGGCGCACGAGTCGCTCTTGTGGAGGAACCCATTCACCTTCGCGTCCGTAGTCGCGGATGATGTGAGACGGGATTCTCCTTTCGCCGTACACGTTGCCAGGACGCAATGGTGGTTGCGAAACACGCGTGGATCTGCGTGGTTCCTGGGGCCGAGGTTCTGGCACATGATCCGGAGCTTGCCGGTCGTTCAACGGAGGCTGAGGAGCAGGAGGGGGATCTCTTGGTGGAGATCTCCGAGGTGATCCCGGCGCAGGCGGAGAAGGTTCGCGCGCCGGTGGCGGAGGAGCATTAGGATGTACTGGAGGCTGAGGCACAGGCGGAACAGGGATGTTCAACGGCACTGCACCAGTAGCGGGGAATTCCGGTGGTGGGGGAGGGTCGTTGTTGGAACTATTTCCGTCATCATTGCGTAATGACGGAGGAAGACGTGGAATACTGCCACGCTCTATCGCCTCTTTACGGCGGGTCGCATCTACTGGCTTCTTGGGGAACCAATCCTCGTCGAATATGGCGGTGGGTGATTCGAAGATTACATTACCCTCCGTGTGCCGCATGAATTTGTAATTAGCGGTTCCACTATAACCAATGAAAAGCATTGGTTCCGAGTGCGGGCTAAGTTTGGACTTTTGCTTCTCGGGTGGAATAAACACGAAGGCACCACAGCCAAATACTTTTAGTTGTTGCAGATCCGGTTTAACTCCGGTCCTGACTTCCTGGGGCGTCTGCCAATTTAATCGGCGCATCGGTGTGCGGTTGTATAAATATACCGCGGTTTGAACAGCGAATTCCCAATAAGATTCCGGGAAGTTTGCGTGTAATCGCATCGCTTCGCTCTTTTCGCGTATAGTGCGGTTAAACCGCTCCGCACGACCGTTCTGCTGATGGATATGGGGAGCAGACGTCGTGTGTTCAATACCTTGTTGTGAGAGGAATTTCTTGAACGCCTCGGATGAATATTCGCCTCCATTGTCGGTGTGAAGGCGTTTAACCTTGCCGTATGCGTTCTCCGCGGTTGCCGCGAAGTTCGCAAAAGCAATTAATGCTTCCGATTTGTGGCGGAGGAACGCTACAATCGCATGGCCGGTATATTTGTCAATGAATGTTATCACCCACTTGTACTTGTGGTACGAAAGGGTGGGAAATTCCATGAGATCTGAGTGTACGACCTCAAGATAACGTTTCGCGGTCGATTTGACAGGCGGAAAACGTTTCTGGTGCTGCTTACCAAGAGCGCACCCCTCACAAACATTGGTACCCCTAGGAGTAAAAGGTGCAACGCCATGTGTATGTTCTCGGACTTTTTGGAGGACATCATGAGATGGGTGTCCGAGTCAACGGTGCCAGAGATTGTAAGTCGAGGCATCAAGGGTTACAGACATTCCATATGCGCGGTTATTCATGACACGCGTATGTACATAATGGATAGTCCCACCAGGTTGGCGGGGAACTGCTTCCATGTAACCGTTGCCTCGAGGCGTAAAGAGGCTCGTCCTTCTTTGTGTGGCTTCAACTTTCAAGCCTTCGGCTAGGAATGTGCCGAGCGAAAGGAGCTGTGATACAAACTTGGGAACATAGTAGACTGGCCAGATACAGCTTATCTTCTTTTTCCCGTTCACATGATGCTGCACGACGACAGTACCTTGACCCTTAATGGGGAGCCTTTTGGATGCAGTTGTTACAAATCCATATTCGACCGATTGGTCTAACTGCGTAAAGTCGTCTAAATATGGCGTGAAGTGCCGTGAGGCACCAGAATCTAACAGCCATAGAGCATCCGTCCCGTTTCCATAGGACGCTTCCATTGCAGTGCAGTCAGTGCACGATGCAATCTCACATTTCACACTCTCAGGTTCTGAACTCGACGCGGGGGGAACAGAGTCATGTTCGGCCATCAAGGCCAGCGGAGCAGTACAAGCATCATATTCTACATAGTTCATAAAGTCCGATATCTCCGACATCACACTCTGGCGCTCTAGCTGCACATGGGCGGAGGAGAAGGCGTGCGTTCGCCCAGACTGAGAACTTATGTTAGAAGAGCTACCTGATTGGGAAATGGGTGGTACGTACGTGTAAGAGTCGCTCCCGTATGGAGTACCCAGCGAGACAGCGTCATCCTCAAGCTCCATAGGAGTGATGAGGGGCGAGGGAGGACAAGGGGACGTCGACTGCCAGAAGGCGGTGTCGAACCCGTCTTGGGGAGGCGAGGTATCTCTCTCGAGCCTCTGTCCCATCCTCTTCGCGTAGCGCTTGACAGCGCGACGCTTGGCCTGCTGATAGGCCGTCTTTCCTCGCAGATGCCCTTCAGGCGGCATCTCCCATGCAGAGTCGGTCGCAGTGAATGCGGCCGGAGAGGATTCGGCCTCGCTCATTCGAGCGAGAAGGGTACGAGTGGAGGGGGGAGCGGATGTTTCGGCAATCATGGCGAAAGCCGAAGAAGAGACCGTCGCGGCATTCGCGACGGGGGCGATCGAACTATGTCCCGGCTGGACAAAAGGGTCGGCACTGCCGCCGGTGATGGCGGGTGCGCCCGAGCCGGTTGCTGCTGCTGCAGCGATCGCAGCCTTCTTCTTTCGGCCTCCGTGGCGGCCACGCTTCTTTTGGTCTTCATTTTGACCAGACTGGTTATTCTGGGGCGGCTGCTGCTGGTTCTGCTGCTGCTGGGGTTGCGCCTGAGGGCGCGGGTTTTGGTTCCCCTGCTGCTGCGAACGCGGCTGCCCTTGCTGCTGTTGGCGGCCACCTCCAGAATTATTGTTATTACCGCCACGCTGGCAGTTCCAGTTGGGGTTTTGTCCGTGATTACGGACCCCTGAGAAGCGGGCGGCATTGGCGTGCGCTTGTTGCGCATTGTCAAATGCCTGTCGGACGGCGACGGCGACGATGCCCACTGATAGGGCGGAGACGTTTTGGGAGTACTCAAAAGTGAGCCGCTGTTTGACATGATCCCATGCTGGTGGGATCCGCTGGATGAGCCAGCACGCCTGGACTGGTTCGTCGATATCAAGACTATTCGCGCGTAGCGCGTTTATCTTGTTCACCCAGGCGGCGATCTCCGTAGTGGGATCAGTCGTGCCGGAGAACTGGAAGTCCTGAAGCCAGGCAATGTTCTGGAAGACATTGGTGACTGTAAAGCCACCAAAGCGGGCCCTGAGACTCTCCCAGAGTTCTCGACTCGTGTCAAAGGAGTGTCTTCTGATCTCCTTCCCGAGCTGCTGAGTGATCGCCGAGATGGCGTTCCGATCTACCATGTCCCATTCATTCTGCATGGCTCTCTGCGCTGGTGTAAGCGCGGGGCCAGCGGCAACAGCGGGCGTATCGCCTCGCGCTGGAATGGCAGGAGTGGGATTGGGGTGGCGCGTAATGGTGCCGCGCATCACAGCTCCAAGGGTGACCATTCCCAAGTTGGGGCAGGTCATGGTGTAACGGTCGAGGTAGCCTCCGACATTGTATTGCCACTCGTCGTAATCGATGGCGCCGTTGAGGATGGGGAGGTTGGCGATGACAGTTGTGGCCATTGTGATCTGCATGAAGCAAGGTTTGTAAGCGTCAAGTTGTGAGCGAATGAACGCTTCCAACGAGCTATGAACCGCCGGTGTCGTACGACCAAGGGTAAGCGAATTGGGGACAGGTGAACTTGTCTGATCCGAGCCCGAAGGACGATCATCACCGTGTCAACAAGGCTATTTGGTGTACCCTCGACGTGCGGAAGTCGCAGTGCAGCGTGAGCCAAGGGCTGGACGCGCACATGCGGGTTCGCATATCGTACAGGCTAACCGG
>QFDT01000198.1:0-11807 GCA_003315915.1 Macrolepiota dolichaula | reverse complement strand
AAGATATCTGGGAGCGAGGGGACAGAGGAGATCAGTGGTGAGAGGGCCAGTGAGATGAGCAGGAGTGGTGAGGAACATACGGAAGAAGGTAAGGACGTCGAACATTGCGACTTTATTTCCGTCTTTGTCTTTCAAGAGGTATGTCCAGTTCAGTCTTTCTGCGGTCGATATTAACCTGTTTCAGGCTGGTGAAGCACCCCAACGAATTCGGGTTCAGAGGCGGCGGCCCAATAGAGTCGTTTTCTTTACGTCTGGCACATTCCGAGATGCGACAGGATTTCCCGAGATTCCTTATCAGATTTATGACACTTTTAGTGACATATTCGTCGACCTTCCTTCGTTCGCCAATATTGATTGTCGATGGGGCCGCAATCCATTCATTATCGCGAAACGCAAAGATCTTTGCGATAAAGACTGCCCCGAACTCAAGCGCAAGGTTGCCGAGCTCGTGACTCGCTGCTTGGTTGAGAGGGATGGGATGACTCCCAGTGATATCGCAAGTACTCTCCCACCTTCTTCGCCCCCTCCTCCCCTCTCTGAGACAGAAAATGTCATCCCAGCACCTTCTCAAGCCGGAATCAAGAGGCTTTCACCAGAAAGGATCGAAGATGCGAAGAGAATCAAGACCAGAACGGCTGAATTCGTGATTCACATTCACATTAATGGTTTAGAGGGGAGTTCAGTAGATGTTTCTGTGGTACCAGGTGGAGTTACAAAAACCAAGAGGAGAGAACCAGCAAGTGTAATAGCGAAGGTGAGTATAATGGATCTCACAGAGGAGTCAGTCAGTCACCGCTTCTTTCCTTCTGCAAAATGCTGATAAAACATTTCAGGAGAATGTACCACAGATTAGGATCAAACGATAAACCCATAGATTTGACCAGCGAAGGGTAGTTGGAGTGAATAATGATTCTAGTTTCTCTGTTTCTCTTGTTCAGTAACGCCACCTGCGGCTTCAGCGGAGTATACTGTTATGTCACGTGACTGATTGCGTACCCTTTATCCATGGTGAAAATCTTCCACCTTACCCAATAATACGAGAACGGATCATATCATAACATATCATATCATATCACTCAAGGAACAAATTCTAGTGGCGTAATAACAATGTCAGATCAAGTAAGTCGCGTCAACGCGTCACACAAGAACAAGTTCAGTTTATATGAGCAAATAGGTTCAGTCCCAACAGGCCCCGCGAAAGCATGCTATGACAGAGCAGGTATGTCGTGATACAATCACGAAGGTATGCGGCATTGGAACAAGTTCTCCGATAGGGAACTTGGGATCCGAAGCGAATTCGTAACACAAGTCGCAACCCTTTTATCGACGACGAAGCACAACATAGCGAAGGTGATGAATCTGATGAAGAATCTGATGAAAGTGAGTGGAACAACACTGTAGATTGGAACGAATCCAAACCAGTATTACGCATGGCAGATGGTTTTATCAATGATACGGCCATACAAGAATCTGAGAGTGACCCGGTTAGCGCCCTCGAGGAACACCTGGCGCAGAATCTCAGTGTGAATGCGAACACAGATGATGACCACTATTCTCTATATGCACTGTTAGAGGAGCGATATGTGAATAAGATCGCAAATACGCCACATGCTAATTATAGCCAGTCTGCCACGGCTGACGAAGTTTCAGGTGAAGCTACTTCAACTGGAAGTGCATCAGCCGAGGCAGACAACGACTATGTCCCCAAGGATGGTTTGCTCTGGGAAGTCCCAGTTAACGTAAGTGTTATTTACACATATCGCTTCACAAAACCAATCATTCAAATGTTAGGTTGGAAATGAGGCGATTATCGTTTTTCAGCTTCATGCACATTCCTTGGCCGGAGTTCAAACCTCACACCGGCCTCCAAGGTCAATTTTTTGTAAAAATAACCTTCCCGGGTGCATATTTGTTGAGGCAGAGACTAAGGACTCCGTCGCGCAGCTATGCTCTAACCTACCTGGAGTCAAACCCCATAAAACAAAGTTCGTCCCTCAGCACGTTGGAATTGAATACCTCGCAGCTCCGGTGTATATTTTCATGCCCAAACCCGGAATATGGATACGGCTCAATAGCGCAGCTTTTCATGGTGACATCGGCTACATCCTGGCAACTAGCAGTACAGAGAGTATCAAGGTAGTCATATTACCTCGCTTGTCATATGGCGCAGCCAAGAGAAAATCATCGCAAGGACGCAAAAAGGCAGCGGTATTCAGCGCTGCCAGCACCGAAAATTTTGATCCCAAAAACGCTGTGGAATATCACCGTAATAGCGCTGGTGAGACTACCGGCTACTGTTATCGCGGAATGGAATTTGACGCGTCCAGATTCCGTATAATGGAGACCCGGGCATATTATCGCAAAGAAGCTCAACCCACCGCTTTTGAATTCTCACAATTTGAAAAGTGCGTATCAATTCCACTGGTCACAAAAGCCAAGGCTCGGCGTATGGTGGAACTACTCAAACTTTCAATGGGAAACCGAGTTAAGTTGGTTGCTGGTGCGCTGAAAGGTTCAGTTGGTTGCATTACGGACATCAACTCCGCTTTGGGTACAGTGCATATCGATGTTGACAGTGCTGATATTGGTACAGTCGAAGTTTGCCAGAGTGAGGTGTGGCGCTATCTTGTGGCTGGAGATGTGGTACGATTTGGGTCACGAGCACCTGGGCAACTCGGGGGACTTCAAGGATGGGTACTGGAGGTACATGAGGATGAGGATCAGCTTCAGGTTCTTCTGGTTGGGAATAAGGTAAGTTCACTGGGACTGAAAGATGATCAACAAGCTCAAGTCTTACCAGAGTGAGATCACAGTCAAGATATCGGATGTCAAATTATCAGATTTAGACATCAAATTCAAGAAGGACACTTCGAAATACGGAATGCCCACCAAGGAAAAGTGTCCATATACAAAATTTGTAGGGGATAAGGTGATGGCACCCAATGGGTCGTTCAAAGGGTACATTGGCAGGATAATATCTGTTAATGATAATGGGGTAGCCGTCGTCGAATTTGAAGCCCACTTGATCTACTCAATCACTCAAGAGGAATTCAACATTCGCAAACTACTATTCATCGTGTATGTGTCCTTCCAGGAGGATCCAATCACGTTACTGACTTTAATTAAGTCAAGGTGAAAAGTTCCTATACAAAATTGACGAATACATTGAAGGGATTGAACTTGTATCAACACCAGTCCGTATTCCAGGTGAAGACTTACGTGACACACGTTCCGTTACTCCCCCTCCCTCTTCTTCCACCAATACAGGCACCCCAGAAAAAAACCCGTGGGTTCCTGATGAACAAGATGCCGAGGACATACGATCAAGGATACGTGAGTACCCCAACTTATTCTTGTGGGCGGGCGTATGCTTATTATGCTATGTAAGCCTCTGACCATTGGTTAACCAAGATCACTGCATCCGTGGGTGATATAAGTTGCCTCTGGATCCAGATCCGTGATACTGGCTGTTTCGAGGGGGGGAAGTATGCCAATGCGATTGGCAGAATCAACAAGGTGATCGGCAACCAATGTGAAGTATATCTTAAGGAGGAAAAAGTCGCCATCAGTGTTCCGTACATATGGATTGACCCTGTGCCACCAAAGCCAAAGATAAACTTCCGTTACTGCCTCAATATCGAGGACGGGCCGAACTTTGGACAAAAACATTTCGTCATCGAATATGGCCCTGAGGAATGTGGAGTGGGAGGTATCGGGTGCGCCAAATATCAGATAAAGAAGCAGGTGAGAATATGCTTTCTTGCTGCGTATGTGTAGCTTCGGGCATTTGTTTTATACTGGTTTGCATTATGTATGGTTATTATCTTGATATTGTAAAATGAATGAACGTATTTTGTCCGAGTGCTCACGTGGGGTGAACGAGCCTGAATTCATTCTCTCGATACCGGGGGCGCGATTGCCGATGTAAGGGCAGTAACGTCACAATAGTTCCACAAAGCAAATGGTATTATCATGGAGTGGTTCCGTATTATTGTTTATGCTAATGAATATACATTCCATTGGAGAGGGTGTTGAGGTAGGGGGGAGGGGGAGTAATGCTGTGCCAGTGTCACTTCGCATTTCAAATTCGCATTACCCAATTAGTTTCAATCTGTGAACTTTTTTTTTTTTTACAACTGAGGCTCTGTAATCCTGGCGTCCTCTTCCCAACATAAAGAAATTCTCTCATCATGTCCTGGCGATTTAAATCCCAAATATTCGGGTCCTTACCTTGGAAGACAAACTTCCTTCTCCAAAATGAGAAGTTAGTGGAGACCAGGCATTTGTTTAACATCCACGTATGGCCAAAAATTGAGGTGGATGAACAGCAAGTACCGGGCTGCATGCAGCTAACGTTTCCAACAGCCAATTTTACAGGCAGTGGACAATTTCGAGCTCACGGAATGCCAGAACGTCACAGATTTTGACTACCTTCTTGGACTCGTCTCCCAACGTAAGGAGAAAGACCGACATCTTCAAGAGACATACGCCGAAGCAGCAAAGTATCTCATGGTGTATCGAGTTATTGATATACTGTATTGGATATTCGGCAATCCTTCTCAGATGACGTCGCGACCATCGATCCCATTGATCAATATGCCGCTATCTAATGTTCTCAATCGTGGAAGCCGCTATTCCATAAGCGGATGGGTATGTTATGAAACATGAATTCGGTGGCTATATTTTGATTTGTCGACAGGTTGGTGACAGCCTCGATTGGGTTCAGGTGTTGAAGGACGCTTACGGATCAAATGCATATCGAAGTCTTCATGCAGAAGATCCCCTTGGTAAAGGTGTTGATGCAGCAAGTTTGCTTGATAGTCTTCGCTGTTTCCTGGCCTTTTCGCAGTCATCAACTGTGATTGCCAACCTGATGGGAGTGGCCTTCCATATTGCATACCTTCGAGGACAGGTGCGCTTTTTCGGATCGAGGGAGACCCGCAGGTCTGAGCTGTTGGGTAGCAAACATTTGTCATGCCTCGCTTGATACAAGACATGTGCCAGGCTCTCAATGTTACTAAGAATGACCTCCCACATACATCCACTCAAGGGTTCAATGGGATGCTATATGCAGCAGTGGCAATGTCACCTATCTTTCTATTCAGGCCGGAGAGCCTAGCTGCGAAGCGGGCAAGCTGTGCTGACTGCGTGCAGGTGAATATATTGCGCAGCCTCTTACACCATTTCTGATCATGATGCTTGAAAATAGGCATGGCTAGCTGTAGAATGGAAGAGATCTGACGACTTTGATTTGATTGAGCGTATCATTTGGAGGTCCGTACTTTCAACTGGGCTTGGAATAATGAATTTCAGGGACAGTCTTAAGTGGATGTGGTCGGATGTATTACCAATAATAAAGGACTACAACAAGAGTGCGCTGATAGAGCTTTGTGCGTTCTATGATTTTGTTGCTCCCCCTCACTTACACAGTTCGATGTGCTTAGGAATATCTCGTTCACCATGAATCATCAAGTTGGAGGAAGCACAAGTTGGGATGGCAAACACTGGCAGAGTCGATCAAAGGGATCAAGAGATTCAGCCTTGCGTCATAACCCCAAGAGCGGAACGTCCTGACGGGGTTTGTGCTCATGAGGGCAAAGATGAGGCTGAAAGGCAACGTAACCGTCGGGATTGCGAACATGTGTCATCGGGTTTTGGAGAGTGTCAGAATTCTGGGATGATAGAGGAGCCGGATGTTTGCTTAGTGGGTAATGATGAGCCCAATGACCAAAGCAACGGTGAAGAGGAATGTTTGGGTGATGATGGTCTCGAGCATATATTGTTGAAACGGTTGCGTTCACCCATTTCCAAAGGCAAGACACGGCCAAAGAAACGTTCACGAGGTTCCGTCATAGAAGAAGTACCATATCTAGAAGAAACCATCGCCACAACACAGTACATTCGTCATGATCAGGTATGTCACGTCGGGTTCCCCCTCTATCATTGATTTAATCAGTTCAGTACGGCTGGCCGGCTGAAAATATCAAGCTGAAGATGGGAAAAAGGGATCAGGTATGTTTCTACTTCACTGATGAATCTATCTTAATCATTGCGGATATATCATGGCGTGGAACCTATCCAAATGCGAGATCCCCGCTCAGAGCATGACACACTGTGGCTACCAGTCGCTCATGTGAGTTTCCATCAATGTTCATTCCAATTTGCGTTCGATTTATTCAACTTTGTGTGATTATAGCACCGAGAAGAGATTGAATGGTTTGCAAACCTTGGTCGTGCACTACCATCGACAGAAGGGTGGTATAATAACAATGACACATTGGCCATTCGTACTATGACACGTTCTGAGTTCAACGCTCTTTCTACAACAAATCTACAAGAGATTTTCAGAACCCAACACATTCTCGTTCTTGATGAGCTGGATTCATGGCCTCACTACGAGTTCAACAATCAGCTCATGGATTCCTTAGCTGGATATCCGTATAAGACCTTTGAAATTCAAGGTGAGTACACCCTATTTCTGCTCTCTTGTAACCGCTCATTCATTTATGAAGATTATACGAAGAAGTATGGTCGCACTTCTCAGCTTGTGAAAGGAACACTTCGATCCCTCGTGAGAACCGTGGAGATGGACAAGCCCAAGGTCCTCAATGCTTTATCCATTCAAAATCTGACACACGAACATTGTAACACCCCCAATCGCTTAGCCTCAAGCTACCAGGCATGGTCTGCGGCCGCCGGATCTCCGTTTTGCCACCCTGAGATGACATACCCATATTCTGTGATGGAATGGTTCCTCGCAGCCACCGAAGGAGCCCATTCATATTGGCACATTGATAGTAATGGACTGGCAACACGCGTTAGGGTTTTGACCGGCTCGAAGTTGTGGATTGTTGGAAGTCCAGTGAATCGTTTCAATATGTCTGACATATCCATCTTCCTACCAGGCTTCGGGGTTGCAGATATGAATGATGGGATATTCCAAATGAATACGATTCTTGTTATGCCTGGGATGGAATTGTGAGCCTCTTCTTATGCATGTCATTTCGCTCTCGAATGCTAAATCCACAGCTATATGCGGCCGTGTACCCCTCACCTCGTTGTCACCCCCCAACATACCGTGTGCGGTGGGGATCACTTTTACGCATCGGGGAGCATCCGTGATTCTTGTTATGGTATATATCATGGGTTTTTCAGCACCGAAGGGATTACCAACACCAACCACTCCAAGGAGTCACATGAACTCTTGAGAAGACTGCTCTGTCTCATATATCTGAAATATATTCGCGATGGGCCATTGGATTTGGAAGGTATGTTTTTGAGAAAATACTCTGACGTATCGCCAATATTAATCATTGCAGAGCGAGAGAATTTGTATGTGGGCCAAGTTCCAAACATTCGCAATACCACAGGAATTGTAGACGTGTTTCATTTATGTATCATCCTTGAATTGGGTGCAGCCGTATACGCGCCTGCATACGACGTTGAAAGCCCCGATTACAACGCTAACACCAGGGATAACATCATGGGAGGCCGCAGACTCGCTTGCATAGTTGTAGACTGGATATGTTGGAATTTGCAGGCCAAAGTTGATGGCCAACCAGTTGCAAACAGCCGCGAGGATATCTACTATTGCCTCCTTGCACACCAAGTCCGGGTCTTCGGATTTTATCTGAGATCATCCTGTGGGAAGTCGAAGGAACGACAGGCCAAGAGTTGCCAATTTGACGAAAGCATCGAGCGCATTTTTTCCGAACATGATGTTTTCCATGCATGCTATGCTAGGGTAGAGGCTGATCACCCTACACCTCCACCCTCTCTCTTATGGCTGGATGGAGTTTTAACCATGACACTCGCAGATGAACCAACAGATCCAGGTTGGCTTCAGTTATTCCTGACTGTAAAACCCGCTAAACAATGTCTCATAGATTCTGCACCAACTGGACGGTCGGACTTAGAATATTTTAGAGATTCATTCATATAATTTGGCACATGTGTTGTATTTGAAATAGAAAAATGGAAAACTCTTGATTAGGAGAGATGATCGGAATGCAGGTCTATTTTGCGCCTCCTCTTCTGGAATTCAAACCATTGAAAGGCAAAACTGAAAGCAAGATGAAGGGGCAACATTTTCACATTTCCACCCCACTAGCTTGTCATGGGACGAACAAAGAAAGCGAAGATGATTACCCTAGATAACTTTCCTACCCCAACTTGTCAGAGGTATCGCATCATGCCTCCCCAAGGTCAACAAACGGAGTCTGCACGGCTGACGCGATATTCGGAGGGAGTTGTAATGACATGTCTGAACAATTCGCCATCCACAACCTATAGTCACTCTGGTGATTCCCCAACTAATCGAGAAAAAACACCGACAATGGCTATGTCAGTAAGCAGAGGACCCAAAATTAACGTGATTAACTCATACATTCATACTTCACACTGGCTATGGCTGATCCCCGCCATTTCCCTGTTGAGTTGATATCTCCACTCATCACATAAGAGCTATATCTGTGTAGTCTATATCTGCACTAGATAAGGTTCTACCAGATGAATCTAGAGATAGATCATCTGAGACCCACATTTGATCCATGGTGGAGTACTCATGTATCCGCTCCATTCTCCATGGACCCACCTGTCCAGAGCCATCCACTGGACGATCCTATGCTATATGTAGACCTCCTCCACTATATGATCCTTAGATACTTCTATGAATACACTCTTTAGAATAGGTATATAAACCCTATGTATTCCCTATGTATTCTACAGTTCAATACATATCTTCTACCACTCAATTGCTATACTCTCTACTCTCTAAACTCTATCTCCTATACTATCCAGTGAGTGTTAGATCACCTCACCACTGTGCATAGCACCATTATGGGTGCTTTCCCATAAGTCCTATTCTATAGGACCCTGTTGCCGCTAGGACATATTCACAACATTCCCTCTGTTTAGTGTATGTCATCGCGGCTTGGGAAGTTTACTCCTCAAATCCTTGAGGGGATATTGGATGCCATTCTCTCCCTGGAAGAGGACGAGCTCGTCGGTGGACCCTGTTGCGAACAGGGAAATCCAGCAATATATCGATGCCTCGAATGTTCGGACCCTACTCCAGTTTGTTCAAGTTGCATGGTATCTGCTCATGCGCAGCAGCCGTTCCACCACATCCAGAAATGGACAGGCACATTCTTTGACAGAGCGTCCCTCCATGACCTGGGCTTTATCATTCCATTAGGCCATCGCGGCCGTCCTTGTCCGCTGAACCGAGATCCACCGAAGGTTTTTGTCGTCACTCACACCAATGGTTTTCATTGCCGACTGATCCTGTACTGCCTATGTCACCTGTCGAGCCAAATGTACGCCAACAAACACAATCAACTGATAAGACACAAGCTCTTTGCCCCAACACTGGATGCCCCGCAGACAGTCTTTACCTTCAACGTTATCAAAACATTCCACGCGCTATCACTTTCCTCTAAAATCACCTTATATGACTATTGTAATACATTGCGGAAGAGAACACACGCCTCAAGTCCACAAAGTACCCCGGTGAGTGTGATACCCTGATAAATATTGCTTTATATAGATTTTCTATTAGGATCGCTACGAGGAATTCACGACTGTTGTACGACTATGGCGGGTCCTCCGTATGCGTCAGTGATTGGGTCAACACCACAACATCAACGCTATCCTGACCCACCGTCACCCCAATAGTCTCGCTGTGTGATGCCCTGCCTGCCCTGAAGAGGGATTCAATATCAGTCCTGAGATCGTGGAGCCTTCCAAGGATAAAATGTGTGTCACCTGCTTCTTAATGATCACCCAGGTGCTAAAGGAAGCTCCAGACACCTGTGGACTTTATTCATCTCTGTTGATGGAAACTTTCGACTTCTTCAAAAGACTAAGAATAATGATCCAGATGACATATCGCTCTTGGATGGCAATGCTTACTTTGTAAGGAACGAAGAATATAAGAGGTATCTTGAAACTGTACCATCACCTGTAGATGTGAGTATAAAACCTTCTAGTTGGCCGGGGTACTCATACAATTGTTATGATTAAAGACTTCAACCTGCGCTCGCCTCAAGGCTGTCAGACAACAGAATACCTCAAAATTCAATAATACCACCGTGAGCGGTGTTGTAGCTATACAGTGTGCTCGTCACAGGTTCTATCTGCCTCAAGGGGTCGTTGACCTAGCAAAAGGAGAGGCATACATGGTCTTCACTCATTCCCAATCCCTTTGGCTAATCTACTTACAGATATGCCCGAACCGACTATTCCCTCGCTCATGCTCTTAATACTGAAGCTCTCCGAACTCAGCGATTCATCATGCTGAGTTATGACATATGGTGCCAATATTCAATTAACCTTTCCAAGCACTTTTCCCAGAACTTCCCTTTGCTTGCACCCCTGATGACCTGACTTAGGGGCGCCGTACCGAAGATGCACATTGGAGGTCATGGCATTGATTGTCAAATCAACCACTCGTTCCTTTATACTCCTTATTCAGGAATGACGTGTGGCGAGGGTATCGAAAGTGCATGGGCTGAACAAAACTTTGCTGCAGGATCCACAAAGGAGCAAAACGGGGGGCATCGCCATGACACTCTTGATGATTACAACGGTTATTGGAACTGGACAAAATTACATCAGATAGGTGCAGGTTATTGAATTTCTTATGATCTGGTTTCAACGTAAAGCATACAGCGAGTCATCTGCTTAAGCAGTACAAAAAGTGGTCTAACCTGTTGGAACAACGGAAGGAGGGCTTTGAAAACATGTCCTGCATCATGGCCCCGGACGTGTTGAGGTTTTGGCAGTCCATGTCCGTTGAATCTGACTCCAAAATGAGCCTGTTCATGGCAAATATAAAAAGTAGGTTTCAGATCTAGACTCTGTACACAGCTGACAGTACTTAGCGCCAACACGTGACACAACATATGAGGCACTCCTTCAGGGTCTTGAACCACACCGCGGTGCAGCGGACACGGAGTTGATACATTTCATCTTTACTGGTCTTCAGATTGAAGACCAGCAGCAGTACGCTAATTATCACCATAGTCTCGGTCGACTAATGGTTAATACTGTCTTCTCTAGAGAATTAGTCCAAAATGAGAAGAACAATGAAGATCTCAGAGCCAGTCAGCAATCGCTCACTGGCCTCATTAATGATTGGAAATCCGAGAAACGTAGATTGTTCCCCCTCACCTGGCCTCTATCGCCCGACGAAAACAAAGATCTCCCCGAAAAAATATCCCTAGGGCTTCCCTCTGCCTACGGGGATGACGATTGCCATACATGTGGACTTATGAAAGCTGGATCTGTCGAGGGAAAAATCTGCAAAGCGAGCGCTTATGATGCTCTGATGGAAGTGCGGAACAGTATCCACAAGTATAATTTTTTTCAAAGTCAAAACCAAGCCACGGCTGGCAGTACGTATGAAGCCACGTGGAAGCGACAGGAGAGTACTCGAGGAAAACAGGAGATAGAGTTTCACCGGCTCCGCTATAACCACATGTATAATGCACTCCTGAATTTGGGAAATGACCAAACATCTGAGTTACGGTACTTGCACAAAACGGATTTGTGGGGTAAAAATATGGCGTTACCGCACGAGCTGGGGGATTCAACAAGGGAAGAGCCGTGGTTCTGGTGGATTGGGAAACCCGAGAGTGTTTCGAAGAAGGGTTGGGAAACAGAATGTGAGTAGATCAAATTAATGACGGGAAAATTGACCGCACGCTGTATTACAGGGGACCGTGTCCATTGGTTTCGTGAGCGTGCAGCGATAGAGCGTCTCACAGAGGAGTTGGAGCTCTTGGAGGAAGAGTTTCGTTGCACAA
>QFDT01000196.1:0-15361 GCA_003315915.1 Macrolepiota dolichaula | reverse complement strand
TATCATAAAAATGATGGGACGCTGAGGTGCTGTGATGGTGGCTTACAAATAATATGATACCTCAAAAATAATATTTTGGGTTGAGTGATGGGAGTGATGGGAGTGATGGGAGTGATGGGAGTGATGGGAGTGATGGGACGTTGCAGCCTGCGGCCGCGGCCGCAATTGATGGCGCTGATTTGGGGGTCATCTTATTAGCCTTATTACCGTGGCCGAGACAGCCTGGTACTGTCCGTGTGTGGGGAGGCTTCCATCGCACCCACATATAGCAGTGGTATTTCTGGCGGAATCTCAATCAAAAACCAATTCCACTCAGTCCATATACTTGGAGAGCTCGTCCCTCTCGGTCGGGGCTTTCTCAATGTGAATTCTGGGGCCAAACAGGTCGACCAGTTGTCTTCCTGGGAAGGCTTCAATTGCTGAGGCATCGAATGGCTCAGACAGTTCACTCAGGCTTTCATCTACCTCAATGAGTGCACCTTTGACCTTGCGCTTCTGGGCCTGGGTCAGTAGGGCGACGGATCTGGGGTGTGGGTTAACGCCCCTTGCATGCTCGCTACTGATCAGTGAGTTCAGTGCATGGTTGGTAGACAGTGTCTTAATTCTGTAGCAAGCCCTCTCGGACAGCTTTTTCAGGTGTAGATGAAAGGGCATGAGTCCTGCGAGAGACTCAGTGCCCCCTGAGGGGGAGGTGCGAAAGGCACCTGTGATCCAAAGTTTATCCTATCTCATACTCTACCATGCATGCTTGTCGTACACTTTGCTTTCAACAGTACCTTGAGCTATTGGGTGTGACATTGGTTGCAGACACTGAGGGAGAGTTGGATAACCCCCTAGTCATCTGATGGGTGCCCCTTTTCGCACGAAAAAGCCGCAGGGGCTCGCTTTGACGCTTGCCGCTCCTCACAAAATTTCTGGACTTCAGCTTGAAGGTGCAGGAGGGCGTATGTAAGGAGCGGACGAATCTCGGACGTACCTGCTCTCAGGTATCGTTCTTCGCCATTCTCCGTTGTTCTATTCCTTAGTTTCCCCTTTTGTAAACGCCCTCGCAGTATATAAAGACGTTGTATTAGTTAGAACGAGGGAGTCTTCGTCTCTTTACCAAACAAGAGTATATTTGCGCTTGCCTATATTACCTGCGTGAATTCGTCGACTCTCTTTCCTCTACGGTGTAACTTCATCGTTACAGGTTGGCTGGCGGTTGCGGGAGTAGATGGTGAATGCGAAGCCGGTCGATCATGAGAACGTTCCAATTTATCAACCTAATTGGACTATTGTCGATTCGTTAAGCGGAAAGAAACACAGAGTCGAACAAAAAATATAGACTTGTGGGCACCTTTCATGTCGCAATAAGCTCAATATTTGCATACTGCACATCGTACAATGGGGCTAGACACAATAACAAGGTAATTGTAAGCGACAAGGTCAACGATGCTACGCAGTGGTTGCTACGCTTTTCTGCTCTTGAGGAACCTCATTCCCTTACGCCGTTTCTTCTCCTCCCTCGGTGAATCTTCCGGGATAGGTAGCAGCGCAGGATGGAGGATGTGTTCTGGTGGAAGAGGTGATGCCTCCCACATAGGGCTTTGTAATAATCGTAGATCATCTGGATGGGCAGGCGGTGACGGCTGCATTTCATTCACGGTTGAATATTCGGGCATGTTGTTGGACAAGGGTCTGGGCGTATAGGGAGTGGCTGGAGTTGTCGTATTTGTGTAGGGTGGTGACAGGTATGGATCTACATTAGGCAGGGAAGCCGAGGTTGGGGATAGCTGCGCCTGAACTGGTGGTGACGATGTATTTGATTTCGGCTTTCGAACATGAATAATGGGTGATTTTGCAACAAGACTTGCGAGGTTCATGTGGATGCGTTTTGGAGACAAGGGACCGGGTGAACTTGGCGCTGTGACAAATGGAAGAGTAGGAGACGTAGCAGCGGATGGAGGTGATATGGGAGGTGCTGATGGGGAGGATGGGATGGGATGGGAGGATGTTGGTGTGCTAGGTGGTAGTGGTGATGGGTTTATTGGTGCTGGTGTAGATATTGAGGAGGCAGTGGACGGTAATTGGAGGGTAGGCGATGGCGGTGATAGCGTATCAGATGATAACGGATGAGGCGAAAATTCGGGAGGAAGGGGGGTAGATTCAAGGGGGTGCGGGCTTACCGGCCAATCGCGCTCAAACCATGTGCCTGGTATAAGAGCAATTGGAAGAAGCCATGTTGCAGTCAGGATGACACCACATCCTTGATCATAACTCTTAATAGTACTCCAGCTCCACGACATAAACGTTCCAATGTAGCCGAGGTATGGCGAGATATGCTGAAGCAAGAGCAGAGGGGGATGGAGGGCGATAGGAAAGCTGTTGATGGGGAGGTTGTTGAAGAACCAGGTAAGCGCGGTTGTGATCATGGCGGCACGTTTTGCAGCCTCAAGATGCTTATCATCAAGAATATCGAGAGCAGGTGGTGGAAGGAATCTTGATGGGAATTAGCGAAGAAAGAGGCATCGGATCGTGGGTACGTACATTCGATATCCCCACCACATACATTGAATCGAGAGTTGGGTTTTTGAAGGTATCCAAGCACGCACCGCTTGAGCGCGCAGCCGCCGTTCGTGAGTCCGAGGAGTGAAAGGTTGACCGTTGTCATCGAGGAGTGGTGGTGGGGCGGGGTGAGTAAACCACGAGGTAACGGAAGGTAGGACTTCCGACCATGTCCAGCTTTGTAGCGGTGGTGGCGCCACAGGCACTGGTTCATCTATTGCCTCTTCTTCGATAACCTCAGATTCTGCGAGTTCGACGAGGGAATCCCGAGTAGGAAGGAGGGGAGAGTATACCATGACGCCTGATACCATGTTTTCGTCATCTCCTCGGTCCATGTCTGGATGGGAGTCATTTTCCGGAGGATCATCGCTGCGCTTTGATGTGCCCAAACTCTCGAGGATGCCCCAAATACTGGGTCGACCTTCATTCTTATCCCGAGAGCCATTCATGATCGTAGCGCTGGTGAGGATCTGAATGAGCCTGGAATCCTTGACAGATGTAGCAGGAGGAACGGGCTGGCCATTCGCATCACTCTGAGGCAACGTCTGGTCATTGACAGTAGTCTTCCTGGTGGGAGTGGGGAGACTATGGATCAGAGATTGGATGCGGAGGGCAATTGAGGTGGGCTCAGCAGCAGGAGTTTCTGGTAGTGCTGGCTGTGTAGAAGTAGCCTGAGTCGGTTCAGATTTCTTGAGAATATTTCTGAGACGGGCAGTAATGTTGTCGCCCATCGTTGCTGACGGTCTTGGGCGTTGCCAAATTGTGGCTGTAATCATTCACGTGATATACATATACTGCATCATAGCGGCACAGCCACACAATCTCCCCCTCGCCATCGTCCATAATGTCAAGTACAGTATCCCCCTTTGCGCGGAGTAGCGCCTTCGAGGACTCACTCCTCTCTGGAAGGGAACAAACAGTTAAGTCCACAGTTAGCCCCGCACTATTCAATGAAACTGACAACCGGCTTTTGTAGATTGAAGAAATGTACAGCGTACCCGAAAGCTTCCTCGAAATCGAAGTCAGAAATCCTCAAACTCACGGTACGTCTCATTATATGTTCCAAGACTTCTACTGATTATATTTTTAGGGTTTGGGCGCAAGATGTTCACGGATTATGAGGTGGTGTGTAAGGTACGAGGCACGTTATTTCCTCCACGAAACAACTCATAATTCCGTTACAGACAAACCTCCCCGCACTCAAGCTACGCCATTCCGTCGTCCGGCGCCGCTACTCTGACTTTGAGGCCTTTCGTGATATTCTCGAACACGAATCCACCCGTGTTAATATCCCCCCGCTCCCAGGCAAAGTCTTCACGAACCGTTTCTCGGACGAAGTTATCGAGAGCAGAAGAGAAGGACTCGAGCGCTTTTTGACGATAGTCGCTGGTCATCCACTTCTCCAGGTGGGTTCTCCTCCGCTTTTGATAATATATCTCATTGGCTCTTCGTTAGACTGGGAGCAAGGTCCTAGGTGCCTTTTTGCAGGACCCAGCTTGGGACAAATCTCTGTGGATCTAACACCTCGGTTGTGCGCTTGACAAATGTACTACTATCACCCTAATCTATGTTCCCCGTTTCCTTTGGCTCTTCGCTTTGACACAGCTTAGATTCTCTCTATTACCGTTCGGCGCCAACTGCGCTGATGGTATCGAATCACTCGTTCCTCATGCGCAGCAGCTCGGCTCGCTGCAGTACAGTCTTCTTCAATATCTCGTCGGCGGGTAATGTTTGGCCTTTGGCTGATGACCGCGGATCCTGTCCTTCTTTCCTGCATGTTCTCTCAAGATTTCGGGTAGATTTCTCCGTTTAGCTGATCGATTGAAACAGAAGAGCACATCAACCCCCGCTTGCACAATAACCATACAGGGGACTCTCGCCGATCTACCCAACTACGCCACGTGCTATGCTTCCTTCACGCTCTCAACTAAAAGAGCTAGGTGAACTTTTTGAACCCTTGAAACCAATGTCCCCGATCCTTGTCCACTCGGGCCCACTTAAGGCGGCACTCCCTTGTACGAAGAGAGCAACAAGAGCCCGATTTTACGGGATCACCTCTGAATACACGAAGAGTGCTGGCAAGAAGGAACACGGAAAAAGGTACCTATATAGTCACCCGAAAGGTGGCTTGGCAGGAATGTGAGAGCAATCCGTGCGTATACACAAGGCAACAATGACAAAGCCCGAGATTGGTGACACGATGCATTCACTAGAAGTGAAATCTGTGAGGTACAAGATCGAGCTGCCCAAAAAAGTCACACTGGGAATTGGTACCAACTTCCCCTCGGTATCCTCGCGTTCAAGAATGTCTGTTCCTGCACTGGGGCAGTCCTTACACTTGTGCCGAGGACGAAACTGACTTTTTTGGATCAGCCCATTGCCCAACGATGGAATAGTAAGCTTTCCTGCGTTAAGACCCGAGGCGACGCGTACTGTCTCAACTGCAAGTATCTGCGGAGCTGCAATGCCCCGGGGAGCTTGAAGCCCACACCCCGCCCCGACCGACAGGCTTGGATCAGACTCTTAGGAACCTGCCCAGCTCGGGAGTCAGAATAGATGTCATTAACATTAAAAAATATAGCGCGAGCTGCAAGGTGTTACTGAGTTCAGACCAGGAGGGACACCAACAAAGAAAGAGAATAGGGATTCCAGGTGTCAGTTGATCCTCGAAAGATCCAAAAACTTCAATCCCTGGTCATATCAACTTAGCAGGGTTCTTCACAAATCATGTGTATCATGTGATATCACGTTGTGCTATATTGTGCTATAGCACTTTCGGTGCCCGAGGACGGCGAATTGAAGCGAGGACTGACAATTTCTGGGTGAAGAACTTGTTGAAGAGAACTGGCGAGCGACAATGGCGGCAGTAGGTTGAAAGGAGTGTAACATGACCACAACATATGGGACGCGGTTGGCGAGGGATGACATCGTGTCTCTATCATTTGGTCAAAACAAAGAGGGCGCGTCCTGAGAGCAGGATAAATTAAGGTGCATTGCTAGCTCTAAGGGTAACATGATGTATACGGACGTCCTACAGTTCGCCGCAATGATAAATTTTCGGGAACTCGAAAGAAGATGGATGCATACTAATGCTGGTGCACTGGATAACCAATGAGATGCCTACGACCAAGTATCTCCCCAATCTATCAAGAGGTGAGTAAACAATTATACAGCAACGAGGAACGCGACATGCCTTGTATATGCCATACGCCTGCAAGCCATAAATGCCGACCTGAACTACCTGACCACTCTGCACAAGACCTCGCCAGTAAGCAACTTGAGTCGCGTTTGACCATAGCTGGCGGTATGCTTCCGAGAATTGGGTGAGAGAAGGGGGCTGGAGACCCTCGCCGACATAGATCCGCTTGGCGACCTCACGAGCGACAGAAAAGTTGTAGACAAGGGGTTCCTTGTAGCCTGTGCATGGTAATTTCAGAAGGTGTTTGTCAACAAAGTCAGTAGACACGTACCACCCAAAAGGTTACCGATTCTGTGACCAACAGGACCAAGGAATTGGACAAGGGAGTCCCAGGCCTTGCCAGCAGTCTTTTGGGCATTGGCGAGGGTGTCCTGCGCCTTTTTCTCGGTTGAAGTCGAGTTAAAACGGATACCGTTCGGCTTGCGAAGAGCTGAGCGGGCGACTGAGCGCCGGAGAACAGCAGATGATGCTTGGACGGCGTGCATGGCGGTGAGGAGAACGACAACAACAGCGAGCAACAACACACACAGTTCAAATTCCGCACTCGGAAAAACGCGGGCTGTGTATTATCTTATCTTATCTACAAGCTTTGTATTTGTCATCTACCCATTCTTATTGACAAGAGAACAGTCCAACGCGGCGCCATCTGCCATCCAAGGTCAGTATATATCCGCAAAGTAAAGCCTTTTTTTTCACGAACTTTCTGTATTGCCACTGCAACACATGGGGGAGGCAACACTGTACGAACCTCAGCACGAACAAAAATCATTTCACAGAACGTAAGCTTACCAAGTATTCCCTCCTTGGCCCTGAGTCTGGCTACAGTTCTGGCCCACAAGCACCGACTCCGGGGGAACTGGAAGCCCCATCGCCTGCAGGATCTCGGCTACTTGAGGATCGCTGCTGTCCGCTACCTGCTGGCAGCAGTGCGTGACCCCTTCAACGTTGCAGTTGCTCCTCATCCTCGGCATCCCCTTCACTAACACCACGGAGGAAAACGCAATGACGAGCAAAAGGCGCATGAAATGAATATGAGGCTAGATGCGAAACGCAACGGAAGGTTTCGTGAGCTCTACGTGCACTCGTTTATATCTTGTCCCTCTGATGCCGGCAATGCTTATCTTCTAACTCATAGCCTCTGCCCTTTTAATGTAATTATGCCTCGGGTATCCACGAACTACCTGTCCCAGAACAATAAGCTTTGTGATGGACTCCAAACGCCACACTCCCTACACCCTTTCTGGTATCAGTTGGGTGCTGTACATCCCAGGAACTGTCAGTCCTGCCTCATTCAATCCATCCATGAACCACTAGAAGCCACCCCCTCTATTCCCCAATCCGCAGAAGGCACTTAGGCTACGTGTAACAATTGCGGTGTTTGAACGGTTCTGCATGCGCCTGTGGGCCTTTCGTGCTCTCCCTGGACCTCCTCTATGCCTTCACAACGAATAGTTGCAGATCATCCTTTATTATGTACGTCTATATTTAAAGCCAAACCCTGATCAACGGAACACGGGATTTAGCGCTCGGCTGACATCGCTTCCCGTATTCTCCGTTACCCAGCTATCCCCTATGTCAACATTGGGACAACTGAACTTACATCAGACAACTTCCAGAAACACGGAATCTGTGGGTTGTAGCGAGCTGGGAAATACTCCGATGGATACAGAACACGTGGGATCCGGAACTCCGAGGAGTCTATCGTATCAGTATGCTCGTGGATATTTCTGGGTACACATTTATTTCCTCCTGTTTGACACTTTCTTGCTCACTAGCCGCTCAATCCCGCAAT
Organism: Macrolepiota dolichaula; assembly: GCA_003315915.1. Classification (NCBI taxonomy): domain Eukaryota; kingdom Fungi; phylum Basidiomycota; class Agaricomycetes; order Agaricales; family Agaricaceae; genus Macrolepiota; species Macrolepiota dolichaula. The sequence goes on along the minus strand of QFDT01000196.1, from coordinate 7,826 downwards.
GCAACACGATACCAGCCCAAGAGCTTCCTTGAGCTCCCCACCGACATGTGTTCCATTCCTTCCGTTCTGCCATTCACGTTTCTTCCCGGCCTCATTTCCGGATTCCGAAACGTCTCTCTTCCACGGAGGACTATATTTCCATGCATCAGGGATGGCAACATGATCAGATTAGAAACTCACACGCAATGCTTCTCGAAGTGTACACTCTTTACCTGACACCATGTTTTCCAACCGATCCATGATAAATCCAGCCACCTCACTGGTTTCCTTCTCCGTATTCCCTCCTCTTCACTTGCCACTCCGCCTTCCCTCATATATGTCTGCGTCCAATAGTCATGTATTCGATCCGGAGAAATGCACGCACAATCCTGAAGCTACATCTGAAAGCTCAAAAACAATTGTGGAGTCGGATCAGGAGGTCCAAACTATTAACCAGAGCACTCTCACAATACCAACGACGGACGGCGGCTTGGATGGATGGCTAACGGTGGCCGGGTCGTGAGTCGTGTTTTTGATTCTTTTGACGGATTCCAACAAGTTCCGTCGCAGTTGGTTGATCTTGTTCAGCACTCTTGGGTGAGCCCGCATGCCTCGTCTCCGCAGCATCCCAGTCTCATATTATATGTAGCTACATCTATTCGTTCGGCGTGTACGAAGGTCTGCGCATCTTCACAACCGAACTCCCACCCAAATTCTCATCGACTAAGATTATTACACACGCATATTTCTGAAGGGTCATAGCCCAAGTAGCATCGCGTATGTCTCACTTCCGCTCGGACGACCTTCGGAGTACTGATTCGATCAATATTTTCGTCAATAGTTGGATGGGGAGCTTTCAACTCGCTCTACCATTCGCGATGGGCCCTCTTACCGGACGCGTATTCGACGCCGGGTATGCCCGGTTATTAATCGCAAGTGGTTCATTACTCTTCGTCTTTTCGTGGGTGGTATCACTTCGCTTATCAAGGAAATTTCGCTGACAAGTTTCCTAGTCTGTTCATGCTTTCACTCGCGAAAGAAGGTCAATATTACCAAGTAGGTTCCTAGCCCTGTATCATTCAAGACTGCTCAAAATGAATCCTCACAGATTTTCCTCAGTCAAGGCGTCGGTATAGGTTTGGGAACCGGTCTTCTTTTCACACCGTCAACCGCTATCGTTAGCGTTCACTTCAAACGAAGACGGAGTCTGGCATATGGTACAGCGTTAACTGGGATCTCAATTGGTGCCCTAGTATTTCCTATTGGTACGTCCGTAATCAGATGATATTCTTAAGAACGTGATATTGACATCCTCTAATAGCACTCAAGTAAATCTGATCTAACGGCATGCACATTCTATCACTTACACACAAGATCTTACAGTCAATTAATCCCGCGTATCGGCTTCGCTGACGCAGTTCGAATTACCGCATACATAACTCTCGGGTGTCTAGCAGCTGGCGTTGCTTTGGTACGACCCCGGCCCCGCGCTCAAAACCCCGGTCGTCCAGCAGACATAGCGACCTTCTTCCATGATCCAATTTACCTGTGCTTTTTGCTCCTGTGAGTCCGCCGTGACACCATCATCATACCACTGATGACACATCGGCCTAACAGAGCTACCATCTCAATGTTGAGCATCTATTTCCCAGGTCAGTGGCCGCATTGATGGTCGTAACGAACCACACACTGATAGCTCCTGCCATTCGACAGGCGTGTATTTGCAATTATACGCCGTGAAGCATAACATTGGCCAGACTTTGTCGTTCTACTCTGTAAGTGCCTCACAAGTTGTCTCTAGCTCACTGTGCTCACCATACTAAGCTTGCTATTCTCAACGGTGTGGGTATCTTTGGCCGAATTGGTGGTACCTGGCTCGCAGACCGTTATGGCATATGGAACACCCTGATCCCTTGCACCCTCGGCACAGCGGCGACAATTTGGGCTATATTTGGCACGTATGTGACTCTTCCATTGTTCTGGTTCGTTTCCTTTAACGACATGGCTCTTACACGATTGGCCCATAGGCAAAGTCCCGCAGCGCTGGTTGTCGTCAGCTGTCTATACGGTATCTTTTCTGGTGCATGTGCGTGTCTTCTCGTTCTTCCCACTTCAGATTGGTTCCAACCTTTAGGAACGAAATCTCTTTTCAGGGCTCGCAGTGGCAATATCCGGCCTTGTCTCCCTTGCTTCGTCCCCGAGTGAAGTTGGGTGAGTTATTTATTTTTCGAAACCCTTGATGGTACTCGGCGATAGAGCTCTGTCTTAATTCCCCTATCCCTCAGTGCTCGCGTTGGTGTCGCAAATGCCTTCATGAGTATTGGTCTGCTCGCATCTGGCCCAGTGCAGGGTGCTCTCTTGACTTCTTCCTTCAACTGGGCACGCCCAATAGCATTTTCTGCGGTGAGCTATGAAAGGCCAACGAATATCCATCCATCCATTGACGAGAACATACCCACAGACACTTATGAGCATCTCTAGCGCAATGTCTCTCTTGGTCCGCACCCTTATATCCCGCCGAAAGAATTCTCAGTGGATCTAACCAAACGGGGACATGACTCCCTAGCCGTATGCGTTCTGCCGTATGCCGCTCCACCGTAAATGTCGCCTCACCCCACCTTCGCACACACACACACAAATATATGCCCCATTCAACATATTTAACGGTCACGAGTTTTTTAACCGGGTTCATGGGTTTTATCGGTTTGCTTTCTAAGACCTACATTTCATTTTGTACACACAAAGCAGCTCTTACGGACTATTCACCCACAAATAATTCATATACGTTAACAATAGAACTGCATTCACGAGTACTTATTTTTAGCACTACGAATTCACTTGGCATGTCATTTCCCTGGAGATCCATGTAGATTCAAGGATGGCCTCTTATCAGGGTAGACTTCTTAACATAGAGACATCAGATCGGGCTGTCCACAGCCTGGATAACGAAAACCTGTAAAAATAAATTTGAATGGTCACGTAGACCCTAAAATGGCTTCAACAACATACCTCGCCAGTTGCGTCGCTCGTGGCATAGAGAGCATTGTTTTTACCAAACACAAGGCCGACGGGTCTAAGGCATTTACCAGGGCACGAGGATAGATCGGCGGCCTGAATTATGAAGGAATATCCCAAATCATTTCCTGCAATAGTAGCATTGAATGGTTGCGGGACTCTGATGGTAGTCGGTTGGATCAGTGTATCAAAGTCTGCCAGCAAGGAACAAAGCCTACCTAACAATGCCGTAACCAGTGGGGGGTGACCGGTCGAACGATCCATGGAATGAGACAAAAAGATGGTTGGCCCATGTCGACGGGAGAGACCCAGCATCACTAGGAACTACCGGTACATACTGCTTGATATCCAGCGGGACCGAGTGCGCCTTGACAACAAGTCCTCAGCAATAGTCTGGAGTCAGAATCTGATATAAACTCACCTGGAAGTTGAAGGCAGGGGGAATATTGTTCTTCGTACTCTGACACCACTCATCATCACGCAATGGGGTTTCTCCGGGAAGGTGCAAACTGAATTGGGCACCGCGTGTGAGATTTTTGTATTGGGGGACACCAACCGGATCTGCATCTGGATTCCACAAGGTTGCGCAGTCGGGGAAACCATAGAAAGGAGTGGGTGAGGCAATGCCAGAAGTGAAGTCGAGGCTTTCGATCTCATCCGCAGGATTATCATTCGCGAATGCAGGCGTGAGCCCAGTCACGTTATCGATGGAGGCACCATTCTCGACTATGAGAAGAGTTTTGGTGAAAATAGGGCTGATGATAGTCGTATTAGAGAAGGTGAAACCTCCCGGGTTCCTAATGCCATATGCAACGACCGCGCCAGCATCCCATCGTAGAGGGAATGGCTGTGCAGTCAGCAGGGAGAAATGACGGATTTGGGAACGACCAGATGCTGGATCACGGGCGGTCACATCTATGTTGGTCTTTGGCCCGTTACCGACGAGAACACCGACTACTGTCCCAGACTGAGATCGATCAAGTTCGATAGTATGCGTCTTTAATTCTAGAAAAAGATTGAAGGTTGATTAGAAAGCTCAAGGGATGATCATCTTACCTCCATCAGCTGGTAGGCCAGTGATAAGGGATCCCCCTCCACCCGTAACTGTCCTTGTACTTGGATCATACGAGTACAGGAGGACATCGGACGCGGTGCTGACATAAAGCGTGCTACCATCAAGCTGTATCCCGTGTGTCACGTTCTTGTTGTCGATAATAAGGGTTCGGCTCCACCCAGTGGTAGAAGAAGAGGTTGCTCGTGATAAAGCTGAAATCCCAACGCCACTTTCAACAACGAGCAGATTCCCTAAGGAATCGGTGGTGATGCCACGGGGGCTAGTGAGGCCTGAAAAGACGACGGAAGCGCGGAATCCTGGAGCTACAGTGACAGGCGTTATAAACGACGCGCCGTCAGGCTGGAAGGACTGTGCCAACACAACCGCTGGGAGACAAACGATAGAGAGCGGTAGAAACCTCATGGTTGTTGCTGGGGTATAGTGCAAAGGTTAGGTGTTTTTATAGGCGTGGCAAGGTCATATGAGATGGTCAGCTCTACCAATTGACAGGACCCCGTCCCTAACAATTTAGTCGCGGCATAGTTTCTGATAATTGTAGAGGTTTCCCTCATCATGAAGGGGAACGTCAACATCTGAATTGCCAATCAATTATAACCAAAATAGAGGGTCGCAAACTTTGACTCGGGTCCGATAAATTCTGACAGTCGCGTGAATGAACCGGAAAATCTACATAGTGTGCGGCAAAATAGTTGATTCAGTCGAGGAAACGTGAATTCGTATAAGATACTTTTGTATCTCATCTATCCAAGCTTTCTTCGACCAAGCATTTTCATGTAGGGCATCCTGAATGATGACGCATTTGGCTTGACTCTCCTGACCCATAGTTGTTGAATTGAATATTTCAAGACCCATCGCGGGGGGCACGATCTCGTCGTTTTCGCTAAGTAAAACGAGCATGTTGCGAGAAACTCTATTGAGGATAGTGTCTTGTCCGACGTGGGAGTGTAGGGCTGTCAAGGTATCCCACTTGTCAAAGGCAAAAGACCCAAGATAACGATATGGCAACCATTTTTGCGGATAAAGAGCGCGAACCATAGCTGGGATAGATGTGAAAGCGTTCTCCAACACAAGACCACGGATCCGATCAGAACCAGGTATAGCTGGTTTATTAGTGTGTGGTTGATCGAGTTTGGAAAGAGTGCAAATCGCAGCGGCGCCGCCAAGAGAATGTCCGTACAGCACAAGATGTGCTTTCGGAAATCGTTCAAGGGTGTATCGCAGAGTCTCAATGTAGTCTTGAATAATGCCGGCCTCGGTCGGCCGTCTCGGAGTGGATTTCCAGTATGACCTAGGCGCCATGGCGATAATGGCAATCTTAGGACCGCGAAGAGGTGAAATTGAAGTGCAGAGATAGTCGAAGATTGGGAGACGATGGATTGGACTGCCGGCATTACCTGCACATCTCAATGAAGCGAAAGTTGGACAAGATCGAGCATAACATACCTTGGAAGTACACCAATACTACTTGAACGTCTTCTTCTGTAATATCATCGCGATGAACAAGTATTCCAGACAGTTTTGAGGTACCTCCTGTCCCTTCCAAGTTCAATTCGCTGCATCGAACACGGTTCAGAGAGGGTGATGGTAGGTCATCAAGTTGCTGCTTCCGAGCCCCGAGAGGCACATAACCTGGGAACGTCCTAATATGTCAGGTATTGCTCAACGTTTGCAGATGATGACAAATTACCCATGTAGATGATGCGGCGTTGAAATAGTACGAGCATTAAAGACTATGAATGTCAAGCATTGACTCAGAAGGACAGGGATAAATATCGGCGTACCTTCCAAGTCCAGAGGGCAATAGGTAATCCGACAACGATAGAAGCGATTACCGAAGCCGATGGCAGGTGCGGCAACGCAGATAATTGTCTAGACGACGTCTTGTGTCTGTTCGCATGAAGCCTTGCAACACAACGGAGACTCAGGTGGCGGAACATGAGAATTGGAGTCACACTGCGTAGGCATGTCACATCACATCACATCACATACCACCCCTCTTGTATGTCGTGGACGACCCGTATGTCCATGGAATGTGACTTCGATAATAGCGCAAATCTTATCAAAAATAACTGCCCTCTTTGGAATGATGTTCACTCTCTCGATTCTCTAAATCTGATCGTAATGGTCTATTAAAGGTTCTTCCCACAAGCACCTTCTGGCCGGAGCCTAGAAGTGTGACAATAGCAACAAGACATCTTCCTCCACTAGAATGAACACATCCCTCCCACGTATAAAGCAGACAAAAAGTCTCACTCACTTACCCATAGAACAGAAGAAGCATTTGGCATGGGGAAACCATGACAAACGTTGTAGCAGGAAGATATATATACCCCTGAGCTGACTTCCCCTCCTATTATTCAGCTGGCTTCTTTCAGGTTGCCTCTCAATCGAAATTAGGATTAGCGATTTGCCGCCTTGAATCCTATGATCGGACTTCTAGTGGGTCTAAGCCGTTGAGACATCCAACAAAAGTCGTGATGCGGGAGTGGTTCTGCAACCTTGGGCGAATTCAATCTCTCAATTCATGGTTACGAAACTTTATCTCGGCAGATACAGCACGATAGCTGTCTTTATATTTAGGAAAAACAAATTCGAAGAGAGTCAAATATAGGGCAACGTGAACCGAACATTCCGAATAATAAAGGACTTGGTACTCGTTAAGACAAAAATGAAAATGTATTAACAAAGAGACACACGAACGAACGTTTACAAGAAAGGATACACACACCAGAGCAAGTGCATTCAAGTGAAGAGGGGCTGTAGATTATGTGCGCACCACTTCCAGAACAAAGACTTGTGTTGCTATATGGAAATCAAAGGGCAGCCTTCCCACGCGATTCAAAAGGGAGCAGCAACGCGACAAATCCAGCCACAATAAAAATTGCCCCAGAAATGAAGATCGGGACAGACGTCGTCAGATCGGCATACAGTGCGATAATAGGTGCCTATAAGCGTTTCATAGACCTGTCTTATATCCAAGAACGTTAATACGCACCATGATGCCGAATATTCGATTCGCGGTAGCCGTCAGTGCATTGCCCGTGCCCCTATCTTTTGTAGGAAATAACTCGGGAGTGATGGTGTACAAGACGCCATACATGACGTTACTCGTAAAACTGTAGGCGCAGTTCCAGCCAAGAAGAGCACTGGATGTTCTTGCGGTTGTGGATGCGAGGATGAAAACCCCCGTTAGAACTGAATCAAATGATCAGAATGGAACGCCACAAAAAGGTTCCCGATGCGGAACGCACGTGTGAAAACAGCGAGAGTACCACGTCTCCCAAGGAGGGGTAGATCAACAAGGTATCCCGCAATAATGGCTCCAGGTACCCCGATAACACTTAATATCACTTGCTAGGTAGGCCTTTAGCGACTACTACGCAATATGCAAGACAACAACGCACGTTACGGTATGTGATGTAAATTGAACCATCACCGAAATCAGCCCCTCTTGTTGCAAGACTAGATGGGGTATTGATGTCAAATGTCCATCTATATATATATAAGAAAACTTACTAGTAGGTAACGAATGCATTATACCTACAAGTGACCCTGAATTAGCCTACAGCTTAGAGCAGAACAGTCGAGTAAAACGCACAATGGAAATGCGAGGCCAATGAGTGCTGGTGGCATTGTTTTTGGTAAGACTCGCACGTGAAAATCGGGGTAGGCACTCACCCCACAGAATTATCAAGAGAGAGGTTGAAATGGCTAGCTTTTGCGTTGCAAAGAGGGGCTTGACATGATTTTGATCAAA
>QFDT01000190.1:0-15152 GCA_003315915.1 Macrolepiota dolichaula | reverse complement strand
TGAGGATCATTGGGCATCAGTATGTAGCACTTCTACCTTGTTAATTCTTCTGGGACTTATTCAGATCTTTTTTTTAGCTCAAGGACAAGACTCTTCAGATCCAGCATTTGCTTAAGCTCTCAGGATTTGGGTGGGATGATAGCATTGGAGTTGTCACCTGTCCTGATGATGTATGTACAGTATGTAGGGGGTTTGCCACAGGACCCCGGAATACCCCTATAACATCCTAGAATCAAAACGGACAAATATTCGACAATTCCGGCCGTCAGAAAAAAAATCCGGACAAATCGGCTGTTTGGGCCCAAACAGCCAGAATCAGGGTGTGGACACAAGCTGTGGAGGGTGGGGATGCTGGATACAGGACAGACAAATAGCATAGCGGTCGGCCCCCATAGTATGGAAAGCAAGAGTGAGCAGCTCCCTTTTTTTTTCTCCGAAAGGCAAGTTGTCGACAAAAAAGGTAATCCGCGGTAACAGGTGACCTCTGTTCAGGGTCACCCATTGAGCGAGACCCCAGACATCAATTGTAAAGGATTCCTCATTCATCATCGCATCACATATGTGACTGCAGATATATATGGTGGTTCAGTCACAATAGTTTCTTTTGTCTTTTTTGGTAATGAGTGTGTCACAGATTTGGCAGAATACATTGTTTACGTTATATCTCGCCGAATACTGGGCCGTTCGCCTCGTACTTAGTACCGTTGGAAAGCCCTCGTCCGTCGCATTCTGACGATACCCGGGACGTCGCGGGGCGTGCATCCGTTCAGGAGCTACGCACCGATCATTATTATCTGTATCATGTGTTGATTATCTGTGCCATCTGTAGTTTATCACTCCTCATTGTTCTAGAGGGTTCTGGAACGATCAGTAAGATAAGATCTTTATCTATGTTGTCATATGGTGTCATTGTTAACAATCAGTAAGGGTTTTATGCCATTGGCTAGGAGATATTAGTTTTTCCATGTAATTAGTAAGGACTAGAGTTCCTGGGGTCATCTGGTAGTGTCCCAGGTCCTAGCCCTCTGTGTATATAAACTAGCTGTCTGGCGTCTGTAGGACCCAGACTTAACAACTTGTCTACAGCCTAGCCTGTCTTATCCTCCATCTACTATCTGATCTTTGATCACTTCACTGCTTCTACTTGCTTATCTAAGACTGCTGTCCCCTTGCTTGTATACTGAGCTTAGGTAAGCATCAGGATTTGTGATAGAGTGTACTGGCCCTTCAATGGTTTCCGGGAAGTAGTGAAGGTAGAGGTGCGCAGCAAATAGTCTGCTTCTCCCCTTCCAGCCTCTCCTGCTTCGGCACTTTATTATATACACGCTGTCGTTTTACTCCTGCTTGACTTGCGCACATTTCCGCATTTGCGTCCAATAATGGCCTTGGTAATGCATTTCCAGGCATACCGTGCCCAATGCCGCAGCTTTCATTTATCCAGACATAATATTCGGCAGCCAAAAGACAAAAATGGGATTTCCAATGCCTACATCATACATATACATATTGGCATTTATCTGATCTACTATTTCCTACTCTCTGAAGAATCAAGCAAGCTATGGGATGGCCCTAGGATGTTCGCTATCATCATGACACCTCTGGCCCCACATGTCTTAGAGGAAGGAGGGGAGGGAGGCCTTGATGCAGCTGTTGCAGTACATGACTTTGACCGGATGACAGAGGGAGGAAGGGAGGTGAGTTTGGACATGACTGTCATCATTTGGGCACCAGGTGCTGCATGCGAATCAGACTGCACCACAGAAGCAAGTGGACCTGCAACAGAAGGTATACCCAACTGAACTGTGTCTTCCAAATCATCCACCCGTACTGATTCTTGATTGCTTCCCGGGGCCCCATCACCTTCTGCCATGAAAGGAGGCAATCCAAACCATGTACACCACTGATTGCACTCGTGTTGTACAGGAAAGTCGGTGAATGCTGTAGATAGGTTTCCCTGGCCAAATAGTCCACTGCCTAGGGTACTGTTGCCTTACAGCTCAATACATGGCCTTCAACAAATATTGTCTTAAAAACTCACAGGTTTGTGATAATCTGGGGATCTGTGAGCTGCGTCTCCCCACCTGCATGCAAGTGTCAGCCCCACATATTGATCACAGCTCCCAATGTACCTTGAAAGTCTGACACAAAGGCCATACGGCCAGTGTGGATGTATTGGACGTGTTGCATGAAACACAAAAACACAGCTATACCATATCTTGGATGATATACTGAAAGTAGAGGTACCACTTTTGAATTGTTGATATATTTCATGAATGGTCATTCTGCATCTCCAATGCAATCTTCAATAAAATAGGCACTGTGGTGGCTTGTAGCACCAATGCCAGGGGCTGAGCTAATATCTTTCAGAGATTTACAGACAAAACCATTGACCATGCGCAGGTATGGAATAGGCCATGGTGGTTCCTCTTGTTGGCTGGATAATTGTGCATAGATAAATGAATACCCCAGATGTAAAAGGGATGTTGCCCAGGCAAGTGTGTTGGCCTCCACGAGCACCTTTATTGTGGTAAGTCAATTTTTTTTATGAGTGAAAACAAGCTGCACTTTTTTGAGCTCTGTGTTTGTACCCCAGAACTTCAGATCCCTTGTCAAAATATCAGTCTCTTTCTGCCTGTCTTTTTCGGCTGGCTTGTACATGCACTTCAAAACAAATCTACGAGCACTGTTATCATGACGAAGAGGTGAGGCTGGTAGGTTGACACCAGCTGAAAACCAACAGTCAAACGCAACTTTGAAAGCTCCCTTTCCAATCTCGACAGTCCTATCATACTCAAGAAATCCATGCCGTGATTGTCCAAGATCCATTGAAAAGGCATATTGTTTGTTGATTGTTGCCTCCACTATCTCACTAAAGGGTAACTGACAAATAGGGTATAGTGCCACAGCTTCAATCTGGTGTCCAGCAACTACAGTTGGGTACAGGGTCAGTTACACAAACAACTATTGTAAAAAAGCTCACTTATTGTATCAACCTTCAAATTTTCCAAGCGTCCAGCCATGCCCATCGCTACCTCAATTCTTGTTGCATTCAACCCAACCAAGTTCTCCACAATACTATCCGCTGTCCTACCCAGAAGCTCCAATAACTCAATCGAAGTTGCACTAGTATTGACTTTGGGAGTTTTTTCCTGAGATCCTGAGATCCAGCTATTGTCCATGATATCGGTCTGGTGTTGAAGACCTGCGGGGACATCTCAAGGAATCTGAGGGCCTAATGGTGTCGAGGTCAGTTAACTCTCACTCATTGGCAAGCACTGTACTGATACACACCAGGGCAATGCTGACACACTACTGTCATGAGTACGAACCTCATCTTGTCCACCAACGGAAACGTGGCCGCCTCAGGCGCTGTTGCTTTTGGGCAGCTGGTGTCAACAACATGCTGACAGTCGACCAGCATGACAAATGGAAACGTTATGGATTGGCCTTGCATTGTGGGCTTGACCCCTTCTCAGGCCGAATGCATTGGCTAAAGGTTTGGCATAATAATAATAACCCTAAGTTGATAGCAGGTTATTACCTTGATTTTGTCGAGGAGATCGGAGGTAAAAAAACACTCACTGTTCACCGCTTTCAAATCTAACACAACTTCCAGGTATCCCTATGGTCACTCAGAGTGACCCTGGATCGGAAAATTACCGTCTCGCAAATGCACATACTGCTCTTTGGCAGATACATGACCCCTTGCTCAAGGGTACACTCCAACATCATTGGATGTGTCAAAAAAAAAATGTGATGCCGGAAATCACTTGGTCTCAAATGCAAGCCCGTTTTGCTCCAAATTATGAGGATTTGCTAGAAGAGGGTGTTATCAAAGGATGGTACGATGTTAACAATGATATGGACAAGTAAGCACTCAACTTCGTGAACCCATAACACGTATAGCAATAGTTGCTGATCCACTGGTCAGGTTACTATTCCGATGGCTGTTCATCCCCTGGCTGCAACATGAGTTAGACTACTATGTCGGTTTAGTCAATAATAAACGCAAGAGAAGAGATAAGAACAAGATCTTACCTCATGGAGCCCCAGCAGATATTTTTTCCAAGCCTGGAGAATATGGAGCTCGTGATTTCAAGGTGGGAGTTTGCCATACAATACCCACAGTTTGACTAAATAACCCATATCAAAGATTGCCGTTGAACCTCAAGTCGTCAAACAGATTTGAGATATCTACACACCTCCAGCCAATCCTGTCTTTCAGCTTGTCCCGCCGGACTTCGATCACCTTCTGAACACACTCTATGCAAGTTTAGATAGCCCCAAGATAACGATGGACTGTATCTGGGCAGTGTATCATGATATGCAGTTCCACCTTGAACACATCAATGAAGCAGTGGCCCAACTCTAGGCCTGGAGGTCTGTTGATGCTGCAATTGAAGCCATCCGGGATGCCAACAATGAGCTGAAAGCTGAGCTGCAAGACCAAGGGTCTGTCCATGTCAATAACCGTGGAGATCTCTTCTATGACAGTATGTTTTCCACATATGTACAGACAGCCGCCTTTGCTGAATCACATCCCCAGGGACCAATGATGAGCCTGCTAGCATGCCAATTGTGATTGACTTAACTGTTGAAGAGCCCGACACATGTTTTGTTGACCTAACTCGCAAAGAACCCAATGCTTGTTTTGTTGACTTGACTTGCGAAGAACCTGACACTTGTTTTGTTGACTTGACTTGCGAAGAACCCGATGCTTGTTTTGTTGACCTGACTCGCAAAGAGCCTGACACCTGTTTTGTTGACTTGACTGGCGAAGAAGACAATGCTTGTTTTGCAGCTGAGTGGTAGTGGGTGACACTTTTGGCATAAATGTATAGTCGTAGATCACGTGTGTGATAAGAATAGGCCAAGATAAATAACAACTGTGGAATGTCTCTCTATAGGTTCATTTGAAACTGTTAATCATAAAACACACAATGGATGTTACAACGGCACTTGTAAACCACGGAGTGGTCCATAGTACAACCAAGAGACAGGGTGAATGGGAAAGATGCAGAGGATGCTCTGGAGATACCCAGCAGCAATGAATAGACCATCGTTGAGGTACCAAAAGTTTGGTTAAAGAGATATGATGACCGGTAAATGAAGTGGTGGCAGTCAATCCATGGTGACTGATTGGTGGTCGTATTGGTAATTGCTCCAAGGTGGCTGATTGGCAGTAGTAATGGCAGTTGCTCCGAGCGGTAGTCATTGTCTTGAGGAGATGCATCGAAGTAGTTGTTGAAGAGATGCATCAGGGTGGATGCACTGACCAAGTGTTCTCGTACATTTCGTCACTATGTCACAACATATTGGGTGTGATCGGTCAGGTATATGTTATATTTGTACTTGTCATTGTAACATAGGTGTGTCCGGGGTCGAGGGGTGGGTTGAAATATTTCCAATCAAAAAAAGGGAGCTGCTCACTCTTGCTTTCCATACCATAGGGGGTGGCAATCGATGAGGTGTAGAGGTCGGGGGTTCAACCCCATAATGTTTTATCATGGAAAATTGAGTAAATAACGACAGTATGACAACAAATTTGAAATAATACATTTTTTCAGACTTATTGCCTCGTATCTCTTCATCTCACCACGTCTCCGAATGGTAGCGCCCACAGAGCTTACCATTTTGCCATTTTATCTGAAAATCCTGCCCTTGCCTCCTTCTTGCTTTCTCATTCCACTCTCATTGGTACTAAGTCATATCAATAAGTTGGGGTTTGCAATCAGCGACAAGGACTTTATTGTCTTTGAATGTCTGCTTCGCTGTGTTGATGGAGTTTGTTTGGCTGTTGGTGAATTATCGAGGAGGATAACTCGGAACGTGGATATCTTGTAACAATGGTCTATGTATTGTTATTTGTAGTGTTCTACAGCCATAGGATTTTTTTGTGAATTTATTTCGCATTTTTCGCATTTTTGAAGGCCGGAATCAGCAATCCGGACAAATTTTGAAAATTCGGGCTTAGGCCAGAAGCAAATCCGGACAAATCTCGAAAAATATCCCATGTTTGTCCGCCAATGAGTCACTAGCTTATGTTTGCACATATTGTTATAGGAGGATGCTATGACCGAGCAGGAACCTTGCTTGGCCATGCTAAAGAAAGGATCTATTAACGTACAAAGTAGGTGGATAGTTAGGGCAAATACACAGGTGAGGGAGGGAGGGTAGCGAAAGTTTGTATGTAGTCAAGCAATTCGTCGCACTTTCAGTGTCCTTACTGTGTGCTCATTCTTATATATGTCTTATGAATATGTTTCACGTCTGTTTCTCCTATGATGGTGTGTCACTTGACTACTTCAGGAATTGGGAAGGTATGTCGCGAGCTTGTTCCAGCTCATTGGTGTCACAAGGATCCCGTTTGTATGGCTCGCGAGGTTACGTCGCAGAATATCCTGCACTGCGGTCTGCCCTTTTCCGTTGAGATCATGAGTATCCCGTTTACATGGCTCGTCTTATCCGCCTCGCAGATATCCCGTTACACGGTCTGCCTTGTTTGGCTTCCATCTCCCTGTCGCTGTCCGGACAAATATACCCTAAATTTTGAAAATCTGTTTCCAGGATGTTATAGGGGTATTCCGGGGTCCTTTTGCCATGCGTTTGATGCGCGTTGTCACACCTGTGACTCGTTGTGACACCGAGATGATCTCGGACTTGGTCAGCATCAAAAAAATCTCGGAGTTCCCAAACGGGCCCTTACTGTTCTGTCCTCAGACTTGTAATTCTTCCTTCTATTGTCCAGGGGGCGAATTTCTTTCTGCCCTTTATATTATTATTTCTCCTCTGTCGATTCATTTGAATGCTGAGGAGTGTTTGTTGCAAATTTTCCTACATAGGTAGCTCGTTTGTTCATATCGCAGGTGTCCCGCTTCGCAGACTGCTTATCTACTTTGTAGTTCTAGTTTACTCCTCATTTTTTCCAAAAAAAATCAATGATTTGTTTCGCGGTTCGCGATTGAAGTCCGCGTGCCCGCGCCCATTACGAACAAAGTATACGACCCAGACAGGAGCAGAAACTTGAAGCGACCACCCCGAGGACGAGGTCAGCGATGTTAGGTACGTCAACGGTCCGCACTGCAGTACCATCCCATGAGCCCGTGAGCCCTGTTTGTTACGACCGAAGGTCGTATGACTCGCAGTGGTATAGCAAGTAGCGCGTATCGGCGTCTATACAGACTTATTCCAATACGGTTCTCAACTATAACTAGAGTCACGTGTCTTCTCAAGATAGAGACGAGAGTTGAGAGCGAGTAAGAAATGTATAAGAGAGAAGAGGGGACTACAATCCAAAGCTAGAGAATACTATCGAAGTATGTACTCTATAAATACTATGAGACTCGTGGGTAAGGCTAGTAAAGCTCGTGTATGTAAGACAAGTATCAGAAGTGAAAACAGGAGTCCGAAACAGGAGTTTGAAACAGCGGAGAACTTGTGGAATACTCGTGTGATGACGTCATATGGTAAGATTGTAACATTATCCCCTTTCTACGTTTGTTGTCTCAACGAACTCGATTGTATGAAGCTGGGTCGTCGTCGTAAAAGTCTTTGTCGTCGTGTTCGGGGCGATTGTCGTGGTAATATGGTCGTCGTCGTGGGGAGGAGGGTCGTCGTCTGGGGTCGTAGCGTGGTGATCGGTGTTCGTAGTAAGGGTTCCTTGGGCAGTCTCGCGGATTGTGGATTGGCTTGAATATATGGCAGTGTGGGCATTGGAACTTCTCACACCACGGGGCGGTATGTCCGGGACTAATTTCCTTACAGTATTTGCAAATTTTCTTTGGGCAGTCCTTTCTCCTGTGGTTCGGTTCGTCACAGTAACTGCAGTAGAAGGTGCTGTCTTTGTATTCTTCGCGTTGGGGGGGAAGTGGTGCTTTTTCTTTGGGGTATTGTGCCGGTGCGTTTGGACGGGCATTGAGAGGGGGTTGTGTGACAGGGATAGGAAGTGGCGTGGTATCTGTTCTCACTCTCTCTCCAGGAGGGGGAACCGGTGCGGGAAGTTGCTGCGTGGGGGGCTCCAGTGATTGTCCGGATAAGATTGGGAATGGTGCTGATGGTTCGGGTTCCTTCGACTTAGCGAGGGCGGTAGGTGTAGTTCTTCCGGGGTCTGATTTTGGTGGGGAAAAGATGTCGGTGAATGATCGGGGAAGTGGTAGGGTATTCTGTTTGTCGTGAATCTTTCGTGGGTCGGTGGAATCCAGTATTGGCGTAGGCATATCGGGAGTAGAATCCGCATAAATTTTGATATAGTACGGGAGATTTGTGGAGTTTGCCGTGGATTCGATGTACCGGAGACGAGTAAGGGCAAGGGCATATGATTGTCTGATGAGGTAAAACTGTTCGTAGGCTGCGGAGAGGGCGACAAATTTGGCGGAGGCGGGGAGATCCTCATTGGGAATTCGGGGGAAGAAGGCATTGTGATGTTCGACCGTGGAGAGAATAGCATGTAGATGTCTAAATTCGATGTCGGTGAGGAAGGGGATAGTGGTGGTGGGGTCCATGGTAGGTTTGGGTGAAGAGGCTCTGTTGGAGCTGGAGGCGGTGGAGTGTGAGTTGGTTCCATTAGACATGAGTGTTTGTGGTGGTAGTGTGGTCGAGGTTGGGTTCTGTCGATTTCAATCCCTCGGTCTGATATATATACGTCCTGATGTGTCGAACTGCCATTGTTTGTCGAATGGGGGTAAGTGGTGATTCCGCCGATATAAATTTAGAATTGTTAATGCGTTTTCGGTGAGGTCGTCTTCGGTTAGCCATTTGTTCTCCTCGTGTCCAAACCCTTTCCATTTTACTAGGAAGAAGTCTCGTCCTCGTGTAGTTCGGTGGTTGATAATGCCTTCGATTTCGTACTGTTCTTGATCATCCAGTAATTCGGGTTGCGGGATTTTTGCTGTTGGTTTGTGGAATGAGTTGGTGACGTATGGGGTGAGTAATGCTGCGTGGAACACAGGGTGGATCTTCCAATTCTTTGGTAGTTGAAGGCGGAAATTAACTTTTGACAGTACTTCGGTGATCGGGAAGGGTCCTAGTCGTTTCGGGGCAATCTTCTTTGATGGGTGAGGGAGTTTCAGATTTTTTGCTTCTAACCATACTTGGTCACCTTGCTGGAACTGGGGTGTTTTGCGCGTGTTTCGGTTCTTCATGCGTTCTGCCATGAGTTTGTGTGCCGCGATCGCTTCGTTTCTTGCTTCTTCCAGGCGTTTTAGTCGCGTGTTTGTGTCAGGGTGGTTGTCGGGTGTAATGATCTGTGGTAGGCTAGGGGGTTTGATTCCCATGATGAGTTCAAATGGGCATTGGAGTCGATTGGCGTGAGTTCGTGAGTTATGGGTGAATTCTAGAAGGGGAATGTATGTCGACCATGTGGTAGGATTGTTTGTGCAGTAAAGGGATAGGTATGCTTCGATTTCTTGGTTGAATCGTTCCGTGCTTCCATCGGTTTGAGGGTGATAAGCGGTCGAGTAGGCTTGTTTTACGTTTAATTTGGAGAAGAATGCTTTGATCGTTCTAGCGGCGAATCTGGGGTCTCTGTCTGAAATGATTTTATCTGGCAATCCGAATCGTGCGAATAGTTTATCGATGAGGATGTCGGCGATTCCGTTGGCGTTTATGGTTTTCTTTACCGGGGTGAGAATTATTCCTTTTGAAAGTCCATGATCAATGATCGAAAGTATGGCGTCGTATTCATTTGATGGTGGGAGGTCCGTGATTAGATCCATCGATATCTGTGAGAATGGTCTGTTGGTTGGCGGTGGTGGAATCGGTTGGATAGGCGGTTTGGTGGGGTGTCTGTTGATTTTGAATTGTTGACATTTCGTGCATCCTTTGACATAGTTTTTGACAAAAGTCGACATTCCTGGCCAATATACTTCCTTCTTCATTAATCGGTACGTTTCTTGTTCTCCCGGGTGTCCGGCTGTTCGGTGATCGTGGTGTCTTTTTGTAATTTGTTGGCGAAGTTCGAGATCGTTTGGTATTACCGGTTTTCCTTGGTAGAGCAGTATGGTTCCTTCGGGGGTGGTGTATGTGGAGTACTCGTCGTTTAGTAGGTTTTTCGGAGTTTTAGTTTTAAGATTGTCGATGAGTTCAGTGATGGTTGGGTCGTATTGGTTGGAGTAAATGATTCCTTTCTGTAGGTTGAGGTCGATGAGGTTGATGAATTTTTCTTCGGGTAACACGATTATGTCTTCGTTGTCGTTGTCTTCGTCTGGGATATGATCGGGTCATCGGGAGAGTGCGTCTGCAGCTGGTATGCGTGTTCCGGGAACGTGTTCTATTTTGAAGTCGAATCTGGATAGGGTTTCTGTCCACCGGGCTTGTCTTCTTGTTAGTTTCTTCGGTTCTCTCCAGTACGTTAGATTTTGATGATCGGTTCGGATGGTAGTTGTTCTTCCTGATCCTTCTAAATAGTGTCTCCATTCTTCGAGTGCTCTAATGATGGCAAGTAGTTCTCGGTCGTGGACGTTGTAGTTTCGTTCGGCTGGATTGAATGATTTTGAATAAAATGCTACGGGTTTTTGATTTCCGTTTTCGTCGTCTTGATATAAGATTGCTCCGCTTGCGTGTTTCGAGGCGTCGGTTTCAATGGAGAATGGTTTGGTTTGGTCGGGCATCGTAAGGATAGGTTTTTGAAGGAAAGTGTCTTTGAGTTGATTAAAGGCTCGTTCGGCTTCTTCGGTCCATGCGAAATGTCGGTTTTTCGAAAGTAGTTGGTTGAGTGGCTTGCAGATATCGGCGTAATGGTGAATGAATTTTCGGTAGAAGTTGCAGAATCCTAGGAATTTCTGGACGTCTTTTACTGTTTTTGGGGTTGGCCATTCCTTCACTCCGTTTAGTTTTGCTGCGTCCATTTCGATTTTATCTGGGGTGATGATCATTCCGAGATATTCTAATCGTTCTTTGTGAAATTCGCATTTTTCCGTTTTCAGAAATAGATCGTTTTCTTCTAGTCGTCTCAGGACTTCTATAGTTAGTGTTTCGAGTTCTTCGTCGTTTTCGGCGTGGATAAGTATGTCGTCCATATATATGATTACTCCTCCTTGTTCAATCATATCTTCAAATATGTCGTTCATCATGTGTTGGAAGGTTGCGGGGGAGTTGCATAGTCCGAAGAACATTACGGTCGGTTGGAAAAGTCCATATGGAGTTTTGAATGCTGCCTTCCATTGATCGTCTTCTTTGATTCGTATATTGTTGTATCCAAGGCGGACATCGAGTTTGGTGAATTTCTTCGATCCCTTGAGTTTGTCCATTATTGTGGCGATCATCGGTATCGGGTAGGCGTTTTTGACCGTGTGTTTGTTAAGGTATCGGTAGTCTTGACATGGGCGAAGTTTTCCATCTTTCTTTGCTACGAAAAACATTGGTGACGCCATTGGTGATTTTGATTCCTTGATGTATCCTTTTGCCAGGTTTTCCTTGATGAATTTCTTCATTTCTTCTGATTCCGCTGGTGATAGTTGGTAGGGTTTGAATGATTTCGGAGTGAATTCTTTCGTGGTGATGATTTCGTGGTCATACGGTCTTTCCGGAGGGAATCGTTGGGACTTCTTTTTGTTGAACAGATTGCTAAACGCGGCGTATTGTCCGGGAATTTGTGTTTTGACCTTTTTCGTTTGTTGGGCTAGTTCGGCTGCTGCGGTGGTTTTTGCGTTTATTTCATAAGGGGTAAAGAAGGTTTCGTGGAGATGTTGTTGGATTTCCCAGTTGTCGAGGTCTACGTTTGCCAGGTCATGTGTTATTGGATGTATTTCTGTTCTGAGTTCCTCCTGTAGTTCGATGTCGAAGTTGTTGATTGCCACGTAGTTTGTTGTTGTGTCGAGAAGCGGTTGTAATAGGGGGTGGTCCTTCTGTTTCTTCCAATTTAGCGTCTTCTTCTTCCAGTTTATCTCGGGATCTTCTTCTTCCAACCAGGGGTATCCTAGGATTAAGTTCTTCTTTCCGATATTGGTGATGTATGCTGTGATTGTGCAATCCCTTCCATCGATGATTGTGTTGATGGTTGTTTGGTGTGTGATGGTTCCTCTCCTGTTTAGAGTTCCGTCTACATTGGTAGCAATGATCGGCTTAGTAAGTGCCTTTCTTGGTAGTTGGTGACGGTTAGCCAGTGTTTCCGATATAAAGTTTCCTTGTGCTCCGGAATCAATGAGTGCGGTGACAGCCGCTTTAGACGAGGTTGAAAAAGAAACGAATTTGAGTGGAATGAATAATGATTTTTTATTTTCTGAGGATGGAAGATGAATCATATCTATCTGCGCAGCAGATGGTACAGGAAAGTAAGAAGAATAGTGAAAGTCCGGAGGTCCAACTGGGGCTGTCAAATCAGCTGTCCTCATTCGTGAAAATCCTGTGGTTGTTCTCTTGGTTGGTTCCATCCTTCCATAATCATCATACGAAGTTCCTCTTGTTGTTCTTGGGGGACGGAGTGGAAGGTATCTAGCATTGCGTTTGAGACGGAGACGACTGAAGCATTGAACTTCCTCGGTGGGTTAGGCCGACGATTGCCAACACTGGTTGGGCGAGGCCCGGTAGGGAATGTGTTCCTTTGTGGAGGAGGGGGTCGATATTGGGGTCGAGATGGAGGTCGGTATGTATTCTGGGATCAGTTTCGATTAGGGAAGGTGGGGCATTGAGTGGCTCGGTGTCCAGTTCGTCCGCATCGGAAGCATTGTCCTCGTTGTAATCGTTCCTTCTCGATTGGGGTTAGATTAAATGCTTGTATAGCCGTTAGTCCTTCTTCTTCGATGACGTGGTTGATGTCGAATTGGGGTTCCTCTTCTTCTTCCTCGTAGTATTCTTCGTGTTGATGTGTATTGTAATTGTCAACGTCCATGGCATACGGATCTCTGAGGGGTTTTTGGTATTGGACAGCTGATGGCGATTGGTAGGGTCTGATCGGAGTGGGGGGTGTGTATTGGGTACGAGTGGAGAACGTGTTTCCTTTCTTTACGTTGTAAAGGGCATCCGCCCTGCGCATTCTCGCGTCCAAGGTTCTGGCTCTTGTGTACCAATCGTCCGGGCTGTTCGGCGGGTTCTCCGCGGTTTCTAGTTTGTATCCGATTTCGGCGTTGATTGCTTTCTTGTAAATATCCATGATTGAGAGGTTGTCGTTGAGGCCTGCCTTCCTGACGTAGTATTTGAATTCATTGTTAAAATCTTCCATTGGTCGTCCGTTTTGTTTCATCGTGCATAGGTGGTGATAGGCGAATACCGGTTCGTCGGCTGGAGTGAAGGCGGTGGTAAGTTCTGTGACAAAGATTGGCCATAGGGGAGGGTCGTAGACTCCATTGTTCATGTGTGCTCCTCGGTGCGCTTGCAGCCAGGCTATTGCTTCTGGTCCTTGCATGGATGATTGTATAAAGAATATTCTTCTTGCATCGGTATCGTAGATATGTCGGTTTGCTTCTAAGTATATTTGGTTCATCAACCACCATTTTTCGAAGTCGGATCGGTCTCCAGTGAAGGGTGCCGGTTTTAATAGTGATAGTTCCTTATCGTTTCCAGCCTGCTGGATAACTGCTGGGGGTTGTGCTGCCTGTCCTCCTGCTTGTCCTTGTTGACCCATGTTTGGTGGTGGTGTTGGTGGTTGTGATGGTAATGAGGGAAAGCCTAATTGTAACAGTGAAGAGAACGGTAGTAGAGGTGGGTATACTCTTGGTGAAGGACTTTGGACGGTAGGGATAACAGGGAAGTCTTCTCGTGTAACGGTAGGTAGGTCGGTGTCACTAGAGCTTGAGTGATAGCGCGGGAAAACTCTTTCTGGTTCAACTGGTGATGTGGGTTCGGAGGGAGGTAGAGAAGGGACCCTGCTTCGATGACGTTCCTGAGGAGTATGTGGTGCTGTTCGAGTGTGGCGACCTTGCGTGGGGTATGGATGGTTCTCTTGGGAATATGATCGAGATAGGGGAGTTGCCGAAGTTGACGCTTGTGGTAGTGGATAAGTTGATATGGGGGGAGCTTCCGGAGTAGCAGGGCGAGATTTGTTCTTCGAAGATGTGGCGCTAGAGATACATTGGCGAAACGTGCGGGGTGGCACCTTGGGTAAAGGGCTTTATAAGGTAAGCGAACCTGTCGGAATCTTACGTTGGGTACGTAGGTTCGTTTTCGGCGGACGTAGGGGGGGTTGACGTTGGGTTTGATGCAAGGCGTGGTGATGAGGATTCCTCTGATTAAGGTTCAGCGGGACCTAGGGTTTTAGAGCTTTGGATTTTGTTACGACCGAAGGTCGTATGACTCGCAGTGGTATAGCAAGTAGCGCGTATCGGCGTCTATACAGACTTATTCCAATACGGTTCTCAACTATAACTAGAGTCACGTGTCTTCTCAAGATAGAGACGAGAGTTGAGAGCGAGTAAGAAATGTATAAGAGAGAAGAGGGGACTACAATCCAAAGCTAGAGAATACTATCGAAGTATGTACTCTATAAATACTATGAGACTCGTGGGTAAGGCTAGTAAAGCTCGTGTATGTAAGACAAGTATCAGAAGTGAAAACAGGAGTCCGAAACAGGAGTTTGAAACAGCGGAGAACTTGTGGAATACTCGTGTGATGACGTCATATGGTAAGATTGTAACACTGTTGCTCCCTCAGATCATCCTCCCATCTCTCATCCAATCTCTCAGAGACTCAGTGGGATGCTCCACCAATGAGTCCATTCACAGAGGAGACTGCGACTAAGTAGCGTACGTGGTTCAAGAATGAGCATGAGAATTTTGGCTAACAGACCTCCCCGGGAGAAATCTCTAGAATGTGTCAGTTCGCAGTAAACCCCTGTCCCTGCAAGGGTCGGGGAAATCAAGTCATGGAAGTGAGATTGTCCTACACCAGTTCAACCCTCATTGGCCACCCGTAAATTGGTTTTAAGATAGAGAAGAGACTAGGTCCCCAGGCATGACAATTGGAAATTCACCATCGATTCATCATCATCATCATCATCCCAGTCACGTGATCACAGCACGAGAAGCTGTGTATTCCGCGGGCGGTCCATCCTTTGACACTTGACCATCATGTCATTCCCTCTCAAGTACTTCAAAGGTCGTTGGGGATCGGAACAGACAGGATCAGAAGACGAGGCGAAGACTAGTGCGCAGATTCCATCAGGTGCATATTGCAGTTACAAGTCCACTATCACGAGCGCTTATATAACAGAAGAGGAAGAT
>QFDT01000187.1:0-15484 GCA_003315915.1 Macrolepiota dolichaula | reverse complement strand
CTTCAATGAGAAGGCACAGAAATCCTTCGATGCATCCCTCTTCGGTGTGTATGGCTCAAGCAAACTTTGTTCTGTGCGGGAGACTGACTCGTATCTTTTGGTAGGACTTTTGGGCTGCCTGATCTTCCCGCTCAATAGCCGAGGTTTGTTTATAGACATTTCCAGTAAAGGGCGTGTGACTGAGCAGACCTACCACAGAATTCTGTCGTGTGGGATGCGACCTGGCCAATGCTTATTTCGTAATTGACGAATACAATGATGTTGCTGAGCCCGAGGTAGCTGCCCGAGTTTGCGACATTGTCATAGACGTTCTACGTAACCCATACAACGAGCGGAGGCCGGGCGATAAGCTCGGTGCCTTCATGCAAGGGTAAGTGCTCGAACTCATCGTTCACATTCCGAGACTGATCATGGGTCGCAGATTTTGGCAGCGAGCTCTTGCACTTACCACACCTGGCTCTACTTGTATCAACCACTTTGTTGACGGGTTCGATCTGTATATGAAGTCTATGATTGTGGAGGCGGAGGATCGCGAAACCAAACGCGTTCGACCTGTTGAGGATTACCTACGACTCCGAAGGGAGACGTTTGGTGCACAAGCTACCATTTCTCTTCTAGGATTTGGGCTAGAACTTCCGGAGGAGGTTCTTTCACACCCGGTCATGGAGTCTATGACATTGGCAGCTATGGACCTTCTATGTATCACAAACGTCAGTTTTCCATCATACTCTAGGCGACTGAATGACTGGCTGACGCTTATTGTTTAGGACATGCATTCTTACCCCGTTGAACTTGCGCGTGGGATTGCGTTCCACAACATTGTAACATCCATCATCCAGGAGCACAGGCTAGATGTCCCCGGAGCTATGGCATGGTTGGATCGGTTTGGAAAGCACCGAGTCGAAACATTCCTCGACGGGATCAATGAGTTACCCTCGTGGGGTCCGGAGATTGATGCAAACGTTTCAAAGTATATCGAGAGTATTGGGTACCTTGTTCGCGGGGCTGATGCATGGAGTTACGAGTCGGAGAGGTACTGGGGCAAGAAGGGATTGGAAATCCAAACAACAAGACTGGTGACAATTTTCCCGGAGGCAGAGGAGAGCCAGGAGGGTTTGCTAACGAAACAGGAGCTAAGAGCGGTTATGGCGGCATAAAACATGGGTATTCTCATAGACTTGTAGACAAAAACATAGAATCAATCTAATTATACCCAGCTTTACATACACGTCGTCTCTACCCCTATTGATGTATTTGGCCCTATTTGTAATCCAGACCCTTTGCCGAATTGAATTGTCGTGTTAATATCTCAACCTTGTTACTCTGACTAGTTAGTGGCCACAGCAATGAGCTCGCTGTCCTTTCTTGTGACTGAGTTCCAGGCATGCTGTATATCATCGCCTGTGATTTCATCTTCTGACATGTACACAGTCTCTGGCAAGTGAGACTCGGCGAAAGCACCCCGAAGTTCGCGAGGTCAAGTCTCCGGGTTCACTGAAGGAAGTATTACTGAAGGGGAAACAGGCTGCGGAAACGTCGCTGGCTATACTGGGGGTCCACAGTCTGATTGTCTCCTCCGGTTTGTGTTTATGTGATACGCGGCGAAGAATGCGAAAGTTGTCGCGATATCGCTTGGTTCACTTCAACGTTTGGTTTCGTTACGCGCCGTTCCTCAATCCGCAGTTCCGTATATTATCACCACTATGAGTGATGCGATGTCGCAGGGACTCAATATCCAACTTTAGACATCCGTTTCTCTTATCCCCAATTTCCCGCACATTCATGGAGGGCTACTGGGTGACGTGAGTACTGTTTCGAAGCAGGGCTTCATCACTCATCTATTCGGCAGGCCCTCTTGCTATGTTTCAAACTTCAACAGTCAAGAATCGCCGTTGTTTCATCGACTGAAGCAGTCACCCTCCGTCAGCTGGTCATATTTGTGGTGGACAGGATGGTAGCAGAGGATTGCTCGGAGGATCTGGATCAGAATCTCGTTGACATTCGCATGCCTGATGGGACCACAAAAGCACTCGGTCCGTCTGCCTTCGAAGACCTATGCCTACTCGCCAACGGAGAGAAACCTGTTGGTGAGAAGGTTGAGATCGTGATGTAGGAGAGTTGTAGGGTATGCGAGAGGCAGAATGCAAGGGGTGAGTGATGGGACATTGTACGTACAATCCTTTCCTTTATTCATGAGAATGGCTGATTGTGGAAATATACGCCATAGTTTATTCTCTTATACTAAATTTCTCTTTGATTTATTCCTCGTTATCGCCCTCGTTATGCGAACATACGACTCTGGCATCACCCCCTCTGAATTTTAATCCACATCCTAGCGAGTTCGCGCGTCTGCGCACCTTACAATCAAAATCAAGCCTCATCCGGCATTTCAACATCCAGAACTCCGTCGTTTCCTTGTCTCTCTCAAACGTGAAAAATATATTCAAACTCAAAGTTTGCGGTTGCAAATCAACGGTAACGGTGGGGCAGAGGAACGTGGAAGGGAACGGGAACGGGAACGAAAAGATGGGGATGAAAATGGAGCAAAAGGGTCTTTTCCGCCTATCAATAACATTGTCATAACACACAATCTCAATCGGGGGTATTCACCGAGAATGATGGTGGTGTTGGTGATGATTAGTGGAAGGAGGTTTATTATGAAGATGTTTGTGAATGTATGGAATGTTGCGGATTTGTGAGTGTTTTTTTTATTTTTTTTAGTGAGAGAGTGTGTATGTTGAATGTGTTGAATGTTGTAGGCAAGTGCTTATTGAGCTCGGACCGTCGTATTTTCGGTAAATCGGGAGTACGGCGAGCAAGGCTACGGTTCTCGTAAAGCTCATCGGGTTTTATACTATCAACATTCGGAATTTGGAGACGGGAGCTGTCCAGTCTAAAGCAGGTTTGTTGGTGGCGGAGAATTTGTTTGATAAACACAGGATCAATAGGACGCTTGATTTGAAGGGGAGGAAGGGGAGGAAGGTCAATGCGTGGCGGAATAGTATAATAGGATCTAGGACGTTGTTTGATAAAGGGTAGATGGAAGGTTCGTCATTCATTTTTTTTACCTCAAGGAAAGTTTTAATAGAATTTGTGCGTAGGTCAGCAGCGGACGTTTTTATATTGCTTCAGCCTCATTCGAAGCATGTTATGAGAGAGGCATCGCGGGGCGATGCGAATTTCTTGGCAAAGAACAATATTATGGATTATTCGTACTTATTACCTGGTAGTGGGCTCTGTGGACATCTTGTCAACTTTCTTGGCTTTTGCTCGGGATTGATGAAGAGCTTGCGAGTTTGTTGATACAATAGGTATGGCTCGAGCCACGTGGTCTTATTGAAATAGTGTGCTGAGTGCTTTCTTTTTTCTAGGTTGTTATACGTCCGCCAAGGTACTTGAGTGTAAAGCGAAGCATAATTTGCGCTTGGGAAGATGTGACTGTTATTCCACCTGGCGGAATAACAGGATTGATTCGTGAATGCTCATGAGGATTATTTTGTTGCATGTCCTGGTATGTTGCTCATTTGGCAAATCACAATTGTGTTTCGCTGTAGATAAGTGGTCAAAGCCTTTAGACGAACCACAATTGTCCTTGCTTCCGAGTATGTTATGATGGGTTTTCGAAGCATTATTTTTTTCTCGGAAGGGGTTTCACGACCGACCGAGTAACACGGGCACAGTTCCTAAAATATGTTATATCCGGCATGTTGCCATAAAACATCTTTCACAGGACCGATGTGATCGCGGAGAACAAGGACATCATTCAAGTTATTTTCAACACACGGTACCTGTTGCTAGTTGACCAGCTCAGGACGAACATCTTCTTTTGGTTCAACCGCTTAGGTCGCCAACACATGTCCTGCACTGCCGCCCCCCCCATTGGCTGGGTAGTCCCCCGCTCAATTTTTTGTTTCGCATCAAAGCCCATTCGATTGGTCTTTCGGACATCGACCCCCTTGCTGTATCATATGTCAGCGCTGTGAGTGAACAAATCCGGCTAGCCACGGCCAGAGCCATCCTGTGCGAGCAGTTTGCTTGTAGGCACTTGTTCAGTGACCTCATTCTATTCAATAGTACCCTGATCATGGTACTGACATCCTTGAGTGCGCTCTCAGAATATAATACGATAACCACCGATGTCAACCGTGATTTGAGACACTGCGCGCCGTCCTGGAGTGTGTCGATTCGTCCAGCTCCGCAGACAACTGTTTGTGTTTTGGATACCCTTTCGCAACAAGTCTATCATTCTTGTGTACTGGTGAAAGAAACATCCAATTGCAGAATGACAAGGAGACCTGAGAAACAGGACATTCCAAGAGGGGGATATCACAAGTTCGTCTGCCTCTTACATTTTCCAACCCAACCGCTTCTTCACTCGGTATCCCACCCCGGGGCAGTTCGTTTATAAGACCGCCAGTCTTCAAACTCCCGCGCATAAGGATAGGTTCGGAAGAAAAATTTCATGTGACCGCCTTCACCAAACAGGGGCACAAGAAAAACCCTATCATCACCATCTCCCAGCACATATCGCCTTCTATTCAATGCATCCAGCTTTCTCCTGAATCCCTTCTCGCGGAAAAACAAAAATAGACTGGGTTGGAGTTGTGAGTGAATGATTCGTGGGCGCCAGCTTCGAGGTATCTGTTGATTCGAGCAACCGGTCAGATTGGGAAATGACAGAGAAATAGCGATTAGGACAAACCCTTTGAACAAGGTTCTGAAGTCCTAGCTCCGAGGTCTGAAAGGAAGAAGAGGTAGACGCAATGGAATGCCACTTCACGCGCGACAGTTGTTTGCATGTATCCGCGGGTAGGTAAGTATGCTTTTGAAACGTTTTACGGTATAACAGGTGATACAATGCAGATTGGCAGGCAAGGTCATCATAGTACCTGTCACCTGACCAACCCAAGGTATCGACTCGGTGACCTGATAGAGCAACTTAGTGGTACTCTTATTAGATACCGATCCGTGTTTTTACCTTGATCGTTGTAGGTCATTTGTGAGATCCTAAATAACGTATCGGCACACTGAAAGTCAACCTTATTGTAGAAGTCATCGCTATCCACGGTGAATTTGGGCGTTGACCTTTTCTTGTTTGTCAGGAAGTCGGAAAATGATGCGTGATAAAATGAGAGTCCGCGAGGCGTTCCGTTGGCGTCAGATGTGATCTTGACGACTGAATGGAGGTCGGAAATGGCCGTGCAGAATGCCGCCAAAGAAAATCCAAAAATTGTGCCCATCGACTGAGCATAGCCAGCGAGCAGGTTCGTCAACGAGAAGAGGACAAACAGTGTGTTGGGGAGGGTGTTTTCTGGAACCTGCTCCAGGATGAGAATATAGAATCGATCCAAGTTTGCAAATGGATTATCGCTGGTATTTGTGTTGCCCAATTCCAAGATTGAACGTAGCCTGCCCGTAGGCTCAGAGGAACCATGGGTAGCCACATACCTGATGGCGCTGGCCGCATAAATGAACAAACCCGCCGACTGGTCAACGAGTTGATGAATCTCCTCTTCGGATGGCCAGGTGAATACGGCGGGAAAATTATACTGGGTTCGGATCAACCTGAATCCATCCCGTAGGTAAGCCTCGATGTCCGCATTGGCGTTGCAGGATACAGGGAGGTTGAGCCTGAAGAGGACGTCGGTGGCCTGTTTTGACGAAAAGGCGTCCCCGATGTGGTGTTCTGGGCGACTGAACAATGCCCACAGGAACGGTGTGCTTTGCTCGTGAGCCGAGCTAATGATCATTTTGATGATGGCTTTCTGGGCATCCTTTCCGTCGCATTCATCAAGACCGTCAATGATGATGACGGCGTCCTCACCAACTCCACCTTCTGCGTCTTTTGATTGCTGAAGCGGCTGCACAAGGAGCTCGCGGAACTGTACTTCGATTGACTTTCCGAGGATAAGGGGATTTTGAAGAATAATGGCATCGACCTGATCGCGGTAAGCGGGATGCTTCATCGCAAGTTGGTAGACAATTGTAGGGATGAATTTTGTTGGGTTATTCCATGAATTAAGTTGGGAGAAGAAGAACGTTGCATCAAGCCTACTCCCTATGTTCTGTGCACACGATTGTGCGAGTGCAGATTTCCCGACACCGGCAGGACCATTCAGCCAGAGAACGCGAGCCTTGGGTGCCTTCCAGTTACCCAGTCCCCATGTGGTGATGGTGCGGATGTGTTCCTCGCGGGTACCTTCGAGGCAGCTTGGTTTATTGCATTCCGAAGAATCATGTATTGCTTGTGGGATACATGCTTCAAGTAGTCTGTCAATCCCTCGATATTTCCCTGTGTAGTGAGATCTTCGGCGTAAGCCCTTCCCAAATTTCGGGGACAAGGATCACATACCCCCCCCGCGCGTTCCGTTATGGACATGAATATTTCCATCGACAAAAGTACCGTTTTCTACCCTCATTTCACTACTATTTTCAAAGAAAGTCATGGGTATCGAGCAGTAGTGTTGGACTAGGCTAGGGAGAAGTTCGGGGGTGTGGGTAAGAGAAATAGAGATAGCGCATCGATCACAGCAAGCTGAATCTTCCACGGTACAGCTTTCACGGCATTGCTTATGACCACTGCTATTTGTAGTGTTGTTATTCACGGCAGAAGTTAGGTTCGACATGAGGCTAGCTCACGTGGTCTATCTCTGAAGTAGACGAAATCAATCTCCCGTAGTGAATGCTATTATGAGTCCTGATGAAGTCAGCAGACGAGTCTCGGAGTGATAGATGAGAGTCGGCGAAGACTGCCCCATCCAAAATACTAGAAGGTCTTTATGGTGGTTCGAAAAGTCATTGAGAGAATATTCGAACATCTCGCCAGTCACTTCAATTATATTGCAAGGTTCGGGCAAACCTGTGTTGGCCGTACTTGCCAGACCCCTTTATTAATTTACCGTAAGTACTCCCGGAATCCGGGCTGGATTACATGACAAAATTCCCGCAACGATCGGTGATGGATGCACAGATGAACCGTGGGAATCTTGGTCTCCACAGCGCCAACAGGTCAGTGCAACTTGTGTGAAATGAATGTCATAAAGTGAACCCTTTACCATATGCGGTATGTCATTCCTTATTAGGACGCACTATTATGACACGTCACATTGACTTGCCAGCGCTGTCCAAGACCAAAAACTTAAGAGTCCGCAACAACGGCTGGAAGTTGAGCATAGTATATTTTTTTGAAAAAGCCAAATTATCATTTCTTGCATGCACAGGTTGTGGAGGATACTATCAATTTGGGAGACACATCATCTAAGTTTATGCAGAATCAAAATTCCGTTCTGGATGACAGTGCCTCAAATATACCAATGCTCATACTATCGAAACCATGTTGTGGAAGTGATCAAAGTGTGGACATAGAGGGATATGCAGACCTTGTACCCCTTATTTCTTCCCACCCTCTCTTCAATCCGCGCTCCCCAGTGCTAATGCCTCCCCTTGAAAATAACAGAGATTTTATTGTAGAAAATAGTATACTTGTTGAAGGCAACGTAAGCATTCACAACGAAACACAAGGGAGAAGTGAGCAATTACCATCATCACAATTTGGGGAGAGCTCACGCCCAAGGTCAAACTACACCGAACAATATCAAGGGATCAACATACTACTGAAGGCCTGTATTCCACAAGCGCTACATGATTTTTCCGAGTGTAATAAGCCTAGCTGCTTCGAGGGTGCCCGCGAGGAACACATCCGCAACATCACCAGAGCGCGAACAATTTCCAGATGAGTTTTGGTCAAGAATGATATCTGGTCTATTAAGGGTGAAACAAACTGTCTGCAGGTACGACCGTGTAATATGTAGAGACATGAAGAAATGAGCGGAGGGAAAGAGGAATGGCCGGAATATCAGGATTTTTTGGCCAGAGCAAGAAAAGGGGTGATGACTGAAGAAAACTTGGAAAGGTTTTTGTCGCTGTATGCATTGGAGGTACTTGTGAAGATGATCTCTTCTATGCGGTGCCAGTAGGTCAGGAAAGTCATGGATGTCCAGCGCCTGGTTACTGCGGCTGCATTGGGTGGGACCCCCGCCAGTGAGAGTCACCGTGCCGCCTATGCAAAAGCTGTGACCTGAGACGTGGTCTAGGTTTCCCTTTGACCATATGCTTGAAAAAAGAATAAGTCACCTTGAGGCAGATGGACCAAGACGTACTTAATGTTATAGACATAATTCCGCCACCTCAGTCATTTACCACACGACTGAGGTGAGCATTAGTATTCTCATGCCTATTTACTAGTACTACACTAACTTGTTTCACCAGACAACAGAGCCGATACCACGGGTTGGTCGGGCTATAGAAACTCTGATGGCCGTGCCTGCGGACTAGCCTTTCTTTACTTGCTTCACCCTAGATCATCCTGAAGCCTTTTTCATCTGTCGGCAGATGCACTGGAGCAACTATCACGCGTGAACTGGTGTTCAATTGCACAGACCTCTCCTTTCTTCGTAACAGCTGACGGGACACCTCGAGCTTAAGGTCCATGAGAGTTCTCTGGTCGTTATGCCTAATCCTGCTGGTTATTTGAATCAACAGATACATCGAAGCTGGCGCTCACAAATCATTAGCTCATAGTCCCGGCCCAACTTTCTTTTGCTTTGGAGCGAGAAGGGGTTCAGGAGAAAGTTGGAGACGTTGAAGGTAAAGCGATATGTGGGAGCAATAGGGTTTTTCTTGTGGCGCAGTCGGACGATAACGGTTATACCCAGTTTCACTTTCGCACCTATCCTGATGCGCTGTGCGATTCAATGACTGGCGACCATAACAACAAGAAGTCGTGTGGGTGGATAGGCCTGAGGGTTATAAAGTTTCCCAGTATATTTGTATTGCTACTTCTCGAAAAAAAAAGTGGGATTTGAGCTTTAGCACCAACATAACAGATACTGAGAACCCGAAGTGACGTCGTGAGTTCATTTGGTACAAGATATATTAAACACAACCTAGCGAGGCCTACTGATCATTCATTCCTTCAGACCCCCACCATTGGTAAAACACGAATAAATTGGACGTTCGGCATTATATTAGGTGTGTTTCGGAACTATGAGTTCACCTCATGTGATTCATATGAAAGAGCCTTCGCCAGGTGATTCCGGTATGTGTGCAGCAAGATCGGTGAGGGAAAGGATCACGAGCTTATTATCATCGTCGAGGTATAGGACACTGGGGGTGAAGCCTCGTCTGACCGAGCTTTATCTCCTAAGTAACGAGAAAGGAAGTGCGATAGCTGCGGCGCACCATGTCTCATGGAAGTACACCAGACCGGCGTGCACATACACAGGGGATATCATCCTATAAATTACTTTACATGGAGGAGCAATACATATGTGAGAAAGAAGTGGGTATCAAGCAAGGGTGGTGACAAATAAACGAGCGAGAAAGGGGATATCATTACAAAAAAGGGCATATCACCGTGGTGCAACCAATACAACTTTTCAACATAGAAGTATATGCCACGAGACTATCATCTGGACCTCATCGTGATCCTCAGCTATATCCGAAGATCGCGCCAAAAAGGTCCCTCCAACTGCGCTTAATAACAAGCTTGTTGCCATTGGCATACTCCTCAACCAACCACTCCAGGTACTTTGCGTCATGCCCGCTCATTGGACCAAGCTCGAATGCCAGAATGTCTTTGTATGTCAAATAGAGGGTATGATCCACCTCGTGTCCCAGGTGCGATATCCCTTTCGGGAGGAAGGACTCGAGAACTGAGAGCTGGAAAGATGTATGTGCGTGGAACGTTTGTAGAAGTGTGATAGTCGTCGAAACTTGACTATCGTTAGATACCTGTTGGGCAAACTCGTCTTGCTCGGCTGTGGACGCCTGTCGCGTCCTAATGGATCGTACTCGTCCGCTCCTGGTGGTCGATTTAGAGGATGAGCTGAGGCGATGGTGGTTGCGAGAGGGAGCAGTGTTTATGATACCACCACTGGACGTCGCTTTCGGCTTGCCCTCAATACCCATACCAACATTCCGAACATAGGTCCCACCCATCGTTAAATCATCATCGCCATCTAGGTGAATAGCGCCCCAATTCTCTGGTCCGTTCGCAGTGGAATATGACTGCGTTGAATTGCCGCGCCATGAGCCCATCCACAGACCTGCACAGATGATACACACGTCTTCGTACACTCGCCAAGCATCGGTCCATGTGGATACGAATTTTGATTTTGCGGGCGATTCAGGAGTAGAAGGACCGCAACACGAGTGCTGGGACGATTGATCCGCGTCGAAGCCTAGTATCCGCTCAATTTCGTTCCACTAGAGGTAAATCATCAGCCAGTGCAAGGAGAAATGTATTGTAGTGGAGCTGGATGATTACTCACTAGCTTGACATCACTCCATGCAAATCTGATAGTCGAAAGACGATGCGTTAAGGACCTTGCGCTGGTCGATGATAGTGTGGTGGATTTAGAAGAATAGAAACTTGGCCTTGTAGCTTTGTTAGGAGTTGAAGTCGTGAGGTCGATGAGGAGGTCGTAATAGGAGGGTTTCTCGAGGAAGATGGCGTCCGTCGTGCAAGCGATCCAACCGCGGCCGGTTTGGCTTTCGGCATGGAGTCGATCGAGATCAGTCAGTGTGACCATACCCAATATTGATATGGGTTCCTTGTTGCGCCCCTTTAATTGGGTGCCCTCCTGGGTCGTCTGTGCTTCATAGCACATGTCAGCAGCAGCTTGGCATAGGATACAGGCAACCTCCACAGGAGGTAGCGTATAGATAAGTATTCGTCGTCGTCCAATAACGTGTTTGTATAGAGTTAATGATGAAGGTCCTAAAATTCGGAGCAGATGCGGCAGGTGGGCAGTCGGAAGGTTCAAGAGCGAGGAACCGACTTTGCTCTGTACAATTCAATTAGTCGAAGCTGTAGAATCGCG
The DNA here is from genome assembly GCA_003315915.1 of Macrolepiota dolichaula. Classification (NCBI taxonomy): domain Eukaryota; kingdom Fungi; phylum Basidiomycota; class Agaricomycetes; order Agaricales; family Agaricaceae; genus Macrolepiota; species Macrolepiota dolichaula. Next base: position 4,601 of record QFDT01000187.1, on the reverse strand, counting down.
GCTAAGAGACGCACGGTGTCCAATTCCTCACTCCAACCGTTCCAGTCACCCGCACCACCAAGATCAGCTCTGCAAACTCGTCGTTCCTCAAAAAATACCTGTGCAGGACCCCAGTCGCTCCCAGTAGGTTGTAGCTGCCCCGATGATTCTATTCGTGAATAAATTGTACTCGTAAGGTTCTTCAAAGCTTCAACGTGCCGCCACGGGCGTGGTCTCCGTGACTTGGCAAGGAGGATGCCAAATGAAGTGAGCCTGAAGCCTCTATGGCCTTGCTCGGTGGTTTTTCGCCGGCGGAATATACAAACACCATGCTGGCCGTCTTTGGTAAAATATCTAAGGGTTTCGTGAGAATGTAACCAAGGAGAGATGCATAACTCCATACACAACATCATGTTCCACGAGGTGAAGCCCACTCGGCAAGGCGCTAAATTCTAGGTGATCAAGGCTTAGGTCTGCAATAGACTGCGTGAGTGGTTAATCCTGGAGCACAAGACCTCGAGGCTACCATCGCTTGCTTTGAGGGACCAGTCAACAACATTCCCCTGGGTTGGATGAAACGAGGCGTGGAAGATGGCAACTGATTAAAAATATGGGTATATAGCCAGAGAACATAAAAGAAAGTATACCTAGATCCTGTGGACAATCCTGCCCGATGCTACTTCCAGACATTCACGTCCACAACGAGGAGAGACGGTTGAAACTAGAGAATGTGAGGTGGGGGAGAATAAGATTGAAATGTCACACATTCCCACTGCACGTTAGTCGTCACGGCGTGACTGTGATAAATAACCACCTTGCTTGATTCACGGCAAACCAGAAACGTCTGTGAACGCAGGGATTCGAACATATCAGGGTCTGATTTGGTTGAAATATTAGCCTGGCATCCGGCCCGAAACATTTGTTATACCTACTTTAGACCTCTTTGCTCCCGAACTTTTCTTCTCGTAGAATCTGGTCGAGCGTGTACGCAAACCAAGCCATATATAACGTAGATATTGTACCTCTTTCTGAAGCGTTTAAGTAAAAAATAAGACAAGGGGTTGACGCGGATCAGTATATCAGAGTGCAGTTTGGCTTTTACTGTAATATTACCATGCTAAAGTTTCGCTAAGTATGTATAGACGTTATCACTTGCTCACAGTTTCGTCATCAGGACTACCTAAAACACGATTCAATCTCGTTTGAGTCGCAATTATGTTCTACCTCTTTCAATAGTCCATAGTGATGCATTGATCTCTGAAATGGTTCCGCTCCTCCATAATTTGCAACTCGGGTACTGAGTGCTGAGTACTGAGGTGTGGAGGGGTGTCTGCGGTCACACCGGGTCACACATCATTATGGTGACCTGGTTTTGCGCATGCGTGCCCTCCCTCATACACTCCAGTAACCGCCATGTCGCAGCCTCAAACGATTAATGTCAATGATCTCGATATTTCACAGCTCGCAGATATCAAAAAACAATTGGAGGACGTAAGTCTATAACGAATGTTGTACGGCAACCATCTGATCCTCTAGTAGGAACTGAATCACCTCACATCCTCGTTTGCGCAGCTGAAGCAAGCACAAGCCAAATTCAAGGGTTGCATTGATAATATCAACGCAATTAAACCTCAGAACAAAGGTGGTTACCACCTTCCTCGCGGTCCTACAGTCTCTTACACCGTCTCAAATCAGATAAAGTGATCCTTGTTCCGCTGACAAATTCGCTGTATGTCCCTGGAAAACTCGCGGATGTTGAGCACGTTATCGTGGACGTTGGCACCGGTTATTTTGTCAAAAAAGTTACTTTTCCACTTCATTGTCTGGTGTTGAGCTGATTACGATCGCATATAGACACGGCCGCAAGCCGCCAAATACTACAGCCAAAAGGTTGACTATATCAAGACGAACCTCGAAACGCTTGAGGATACCATCGGAAAGAAGCGGGAGAACCTCAATTATCTAGTTAGCGTCCTTCAGGCCAAATTTCAAGCAGAGACACAGACAACAAAATCATAGTCGCCATTCGTTCGTCCCAGAACTATTGAAACCTTTCGAGTCGTTTTTCTCCACCATCTCTGTTCATGCTGTATTTCTAGCATAATCAGTGTGAAAGCGGTCATGACAACGCGTGCTTCAGGGACCACCCTAAACCGAACGGCACCCCGAAACTTCGAGCGTTTCTCCTTGGAGTTCGGCGCATAAGCAATGACACTTGGACTAGCTCACAGTTGTGTGTGTGTTGGATCATTGGAGACTCCTTCAACAAATTGTGACAAATCTAAGGAATATAACGACATACCGGTCACTTGCACTGTTGTCTTACCTCGTCTCCTCTAGTGCCAGTTTCACTATTGATTGTTCAGTTCGACTCATCTTGGGCCTGGTATCAACTGAATCGCTATCAATCTGCTACTGGCGACCTTCATCCAACCCATCAGGCAGTTGAACTTGTGGGTGGGTCTTTCCAGAGAGCATCGGGTGATTGCGAGCAAAAGGTTTCTCAAGAGTTGTTGTATCATGGCGGAAGCAGGATTGGATGGGAAAATGAAACGGATGAACATCCTGATGACTACAATATCAAAGGATTTGGGTCCGATGAAACAGTGGTTGATTATAACAATGAGGTATGCACTAACAGGTCACAAGAGACACAAGTACTAGTCCAACCAAAACATTCAAACATGTTATCATAGCCATTCCTGCACCTACCATAAACCCAAACCAACCACTCCGAACAACACCGCAGACACGATCAAGTGTGGAACATTGGAAGGAACACTACCACTAGCAAGACCGCCAACATCACCACCACCCCCACCAGTCGCCATCGCGAGTGAAGTTGTGGACCTAGTCGTGAGCGGTAACCCTGTGTTACTAACTCCACTTGAGGTTATGGTTGCGTTCGCTCCGGATGCAGAGAATGAAAGTGGTGGGACTCGGTAATTCTCGCAATAGTTGGCTTGGAATTCTATAAATCACAAATAGCAATTAATCCCACAGGGGCGGTGCTCACAGATTCCGAGGATTACGCACCAGTCAAAATTCCCTGATAATAATCAGTTTGTTTCGGCGTCGGGTTAGGCGCCAGACACCTCGTGCATCGCTCGAACTCATGGCCATATTGCTCAGTGCAGACGCAGGAACGCAGATCACAAGCCTGACAGTAGGATGTCGTCGTGGTCAAAAACCGAACTCATCAATGGATGAGGTGTGGAACGGGCGAGGCACTTACGCTCACAGCACCCCAAATGAGTTCGCATTCTAGGGTGCACTGCGGCACGTTGATATCCAAAATTAGCTTTCCTTGTATTCCAAGAGTCGTGGGAGCGTACTGACATCCGACGGCGGGGCATCGGGTTTGAAGAAGTCGTAGAGGTCCTGTGTACGATTGCCTGAGGTCGTCTGTCTGCTGACAAGTTCGTGCCAGGTTCCTCTCGGTGCGAGGTTATTCCAAGTCGACCTCTTCACAACATCCGCTGCCCCAAGCCGAGATCCCTCAGCGCCCACACCAAAGAACACACTCTTCAACAACCCAAGACAAACGACTTGAAAAACTATGGCGATCGTGGCCGGTAATACTCCTCGCATGATTCAGACAGAAGAAAACGAGACTTCGGGGAGGCGCACAATATGAGAAGGAAGCGAGGACAAGGCTGAATCAATTTTCATGGCAGTTGGTTTTTATGAGGCGTTCCGCATTGGGTCGAATAAGGTCAAAATTCACAGGAATAGGGTCCCTTCAGGGCCGATAGGCCTCCCTTTATGAGCTTTGGACGCTATGACAAGATGGTAATCACTTTGCCAAGACCATGCGCCACTCACGTCCAAATCCGAATATTACCCGCAACAAATTATCGCACCACGGAATGTCAACATTCACCCTCCTCTGCCTCGACATATGTCTTATTTATATCATGTTGACAAGAAGACAAGAAAAATACTGCTCGTAAGTCACTATCATCATAAAATATAAATACCAGAATCATATACAAATCAAACATATTTGATGTCACCTGCGAACATATAACCACGGGCTGCTCAGGCCCCGGAACGCAAGAAATGTATCATTTTGGATAGATCAAGTCATGCTCTTGAACCTGCCCCACTATCTTCAGGAAGGATCAACCGAAGTATTTAAGGAATGACGTACAACCGGCAACAACCTTATTTTTTTTCTAGGGGACCCTCCGAACCCCCGCAGGAATAGATTCGATAAACGCTTTGTCATCGAGGGCTTGGCGACTCCTGGGTCATGTCGAAGGGACCGAGGCGACAAGTCGAATAATGATCTGCGCCTGTTTTCAAGCCCAACAATTTGAACGTCCAAACTCTCGATATTCGTCCCTGGGTCATCAATCTCATCCCGAACTCCCGCCCAGTCATCTTTCAACATCGCGGGTGAACCAGGCGACCACAAAAAAGAGTCTGACTGGGGCGACCAACCCAGCTCCGGGGTTGCCGGACTCATGGGGGTCGAGGGGACATCAAGATGCGGGGTGTCGTTTACACGGCTTCCGAAGGATGTGGTGGAAAGGAAAGTTTCGATAATACGCCTGAACGAGTCCAAAACATCTGGATTGAGTCTCAACTTCCAGTCCAGCGCTGCACAGAATTCCGCC
>QFDT01000184.1:0-28174 GCA_003315915.1 Macrolepiota dolichaula | reverse complement strand
ATCCAATCCGAGATTGATCTAGGGGTTGGAAAATTACGTACTCTATTTGGTGGGTATCGCAAACCATGAACGAGCTGTGACGGTTGAACTGAACCAACCAACAGCAGCCTTTATCCTCTCTTTCCGACCCACTCTCCTGCATGGCTGACTCACAGCCAATAATACTTACCCTCCTCAAAGTAAGAAACGCCATTCGACTATGACTGTTAGACTGATCTCGTTGTATCAGCTACCACCCGAGCAACAACTATTCTTCAGGTTGCGAAAAATCGCTGAAGTGTTTTTGCATAAACTAGATCACCTCAACCTTGCGTCAGTCGCATCTGAGGACCAACAAGCGATTCAAGTACTAGATGAACTACGCAAAACAGCGACTCACCAATGCGACTCGCTATTCGGCCTCATCTTCCTGACAAGAAGCTTCAAGAACGCTTGGTTTCAACTGTTGGATTCGTTGACAGCTACACCGCTGACCGATGATACAATTGAGGTCATATCCGGTACAGCTTGGCAGGCGGTCATCACCTCCCAAGAAATAGAGGATACTCAGAAGAGAATGGTGCAATTTGGGAGGGACATTGCGTCCGCGGCCGAACAAATCACAACTGCTCATGCCGCTGGTGAGAATAACTTCATTCTGCCGTCTGTAGGCTGATGCTCTCTCCTCAGATGGTGGTGTGAAGGAGGGTGGTATCCTGACCCCAGAGAACACCCAGGCAGTTGCCGACCTTCTTGCTGCAGTCGAGGAGGCTAGTCAGCTCATCCAACAAATCGCGGAATACTACAGGGACCTGGGGCAACAATTAGAAAAAGATGTCGAATCTGCCAAGTCGGATCCTCCAACAGAAGAAGAGGTTGATATGGTCCGAGAAAGATGGATGGGACTCATGAATGGCTTGAATGACGTTTCGTCTGGGTTTGGCCGACTTCGCGAGCTGATACGCAAGAAGCCACAGGTCGAAAGGGTTGAGGATATTGTAGACAGCTCCAATCCCCTCAACTCCCCAACCGCCGCAGTACCCTCACCTGATCAACCTCCGCCTTCGAGCACCCCACCAGCAGCAACGAAGGCAATCACAGATACAGACTCGCCACCGACTCGACTAAGGCACACTTTCTTACAGTCACTTTCCAGGCGACTATTCTCATGCCTTCGAATAAAGCACTTTGATTAGACAGAGGGCACCCGCCATGGATGGTAATCGCGCTGTCTTAGGACTCTTGGTGATTGCATTATATATATTTTATTGAACACCACATGTGCCGGGCTGCTGCATCCTGGATATGTTCTTCCTGAATCAATGAGATTACTTCAGCAGAAGGTTGTCTAACAGTGTTGATAAAACGTTGGCCCACTGGACTATGGCTGCTTCTTAGAACAATCAAAGGATCACTTACTGCTCCGCACGAAGAATGACTTATTGTCTTCCGGCCCGGCGACACTTATAAGAATCAATTCAAATTTAAATCAAGCGTCATGGTCCACGAGACCCTTCCACAGATACCAAAGGTAAGTACGGTGACCCGAGACATACGAGTTGGGTCACTCTTCTGTTGTTGCGCTCCCACCGGACTTGGCAACAATTCAATCCTCAAGCACTCCCAGTTCGGAACAATGATTAGCCCTGTATTTCCCTACTGGAACAATGAATGAGACAGCGGCGGTGCACGCTATTGAGGAACCTTAACTCCCTCCCAAAGCACCTAACCGGTTATAAAATGCAGAGTACATTGCATCCGGAGGTGTTTAACGTGTCAGTTCACGTACACGATGATATTGGTAGTCTCGTTTGGTATATATGTAGCCTTGTTTGAATTGTTTTGGAGATGTCGATGATTTTGGATAAGGGCATGAAACAGGAAGAAGCCAGCGGTACTTCAGACGAGCGAGGGAGCTCCCAGCTGCACGCTACGACCTCCACCAACATAAGTATTCCCTTTTGTCACGACTAATATTGCGGTCGTTTGATCCCATGAATTGAACGCGTGGTAGTAGACAGCATAAAAAACCGGTCGTTTGAGTACATTCCTAGGAATATTAGAGTCTTATGAGTCGCAGGTCAGGATCTCAAGTGAACAACTGCACTGTTTCGAGCACGCCGTAAAACAGTTAACATCAGCTCGTGAGGGCAACGATCGTCACGGTTCTTGTTGTAAACGCGATGTAGCTATTTGCACACAAGTCGTATTGTCCCCATCTTGATCTAGGGGGACTACCCATGCCGTTCTAGCGAAAGATTAGGGAATGGAGCAGTGTGCCGTGACCGTGACTCGGCCACTGTTGAGTGATTGATTGTTCAGTGGCGCAAGACAGGGGATCGTTCACATGTGCTTTTTCCATGGTCGTAGTTCTGTTGTGTCAATACCGCAGGCAACTACTGCCATCAGATGGAGTATCATTAGTGGAAATTAAACAGCTGCTAAATTACCTAGTCCGCGACTTCAATCTCGCCTTCGCGGCTCGATACAGGTCTTCTTGTAGGTGCTCTATGTTGTAAACTCATCCTCTCACTCTGACCACCACTCTGACCTCACGGTTTTTGCTATCCCAAATGGACTTCAGAAATTTGATTTGGAGTTGATATTAGAGGGCCCTTGATTGTCTTCGCCCTTGCTGAGGTACCCATCCCGCGGGCCCAGTGCCCATAGATTTATACTTACAGATCCTGGTCCAGGATTGGGGTATACGTACTTTATTATGGACCTCGCCGAACCATTCTGAACCAGCGGCGATCTTTGCTTGTTTCTTCTCGACTTGCAACCTCATTCAGGGTATTTTCAATTTGTCGGAGGGGAAACTTATTGTAAAGAGATTGGTGATCACTTTGTTCCCGGGTCAAGATGTTCATACCCTTACCTGAGCCTTGGACATGTACCTTGGAACAAAGCCATTCTCACAGGAAGCACTACGGGCACCCACGGATTGTTCAGCCGCGGGCGCGATCTTCCTTCCGAACTCCTCAATGGCTTTCAAAAATGCCAAGCATTGAACGTTATCGGTATTAAAGCAGCAATTCAAACCTCAAACGGGTCCGGTTTGGAAGGATTTAGCTTAGGTATGACATTGTTCTCGATCTATGTCCGAGCAACATTCGCCATTACTAATTTCTTCTTGTTCATCGATGTCTGACAATATCCGGGCACAGCATTAGCGTTGAACGCAAACCAAATGAGAAAGAAGTCACTATGGCCAAGGTAACGCCTCACGCATCTTGTCGGGAAGTCCCCAACAACACATGCTCAGAGACAGTGTCACTCCCGGTAGGTTTGTAGGACCGTGTCAGACCAGGACAATTGACTCATTCTTCTGAATGATCATCATTATGAGGAGTCCCCAGGCCCAAACAGAAGAGACGATCCCACCGAGATTCAAACGGTAAAGGAATGATCCCTTATCAGAGGGCCCAGCTCCTTGTGTGGTGTTATCGACGCATGGAAGCCGAGTCACACTACATCTCGCTTGCCTATGGCAGCACTTCTAGTGGTATTTGGTCACCCCAGGCACCAGAGTGTGTTTAGGCCTAACGTCTTAATTGTTAAAAGTACCATGGTAGATTATTTTCCTGTGGATATAATATCATCATTTCGTCAATCTTGGGCATGCTCCCCAAAGCTCCATTTGTATTTAGGAGTTCAGCAGACAGTGTTAACATGTATGAATGAGTTGCAAGAAATCCTTAGGATTTCAATGAAAGCAATAATAATGTTGACAAGCAACAACCCTGGGCATTCAAAATTTCAGACACAGCGGCATTTCTGATCTAAGATTATTTTTGATCGGAGTTGCAGCGTCCACGTGCAGATCCCGATCTGCGCATTTCTGGTATCACCTCGGGTAGCTGGTTTGATGTGAGTGTGACATAACCGTGGCTCAACCATAGTCAGCCATTCACTCATTCACTGGACTTGATTTCTCAATGGCGCAAGACGAGAAGCCGTTCACTCGTGTATCTTCATGGTGAATATCCGCAGTTATATTGTTCCGTTACCGCAGCTGAAATAACATAGCCACCACCGCAGATGCTCTGGATACAATAACCGAATTGCGTGAAGAAATGTCCAAGTAATGTAAAGCTCAGAGGCCTTCACGGTCGTTGCTAGCTGTGCGTGAATATTAACCAACGAAGTAAAAGCATTGTATTTGAGGCTAGCGTAATCATCTTTTCCATTTATCTGACCCGGGACTGCATTTGATTTAGGAGAAGCACGACAGGAGTGATTGTAGATGCCCAAGACACAATCAAGCGCATTGCGGGGGAATAGAACACCATGATTCACAAGACCTATAATAATTGATCTTTTCGTTTATCTTGTGATCCAAGATCGTACACTAAGTAGCAACGCTTGATGCTGAGAGCATTATCTCAAACATCACCAGTCAAATTTGAATTCTGGGCCACTCGAAACACACAAGCAAGTGTTTTGCGTTCAAATTCAGTTCATTAACAGGACACGTATTTCACGATCCCCAGATACAACATGATGGAGCGGGTAGCCGCTTGATACCTAATCGAAATGCTTTAATCGAAGACATGAAAATAGTATCCTGGAAATTGACCGCAAGACTGAGCGCTTTGTTCTTCGGGAACCATCTGTAATTACTTTAGCCCCGGCTGGCGAGGTGGTCGGATCTGGGGGTTTACTCGTCGATGGGGCGGCAGGTGTCGGCTGACTCGAAAAAATGAGATAGTCCACTCTTTCGACCCGCAGCTTACTGCTCAGCGACGAGCCAATGCGACTAAAATCGATTGTCAGATCATTGAGATCCTTCGTGAACCCAATTCATCTCTTCTGAACTATGTCCACTTCATCTACTGTTGGAGGACTGATCCCGGTAGACATAGTATCCCGCAAGCACTGTCCCATATTCCTATAGTATTGTACAATTTGTCGAATGACCCCGTTACCCTCATAAACCGCTGCAGGAAGATCGGTAACTGCCTGGGTGTTTTCTGGATTCAGAATGGTATTCTGTTTTGCATTTCTATTCGGGGCCTCAATATCAATCCGTAAATGGTTCAGGAACAAATCGTTCTCACCAATATTGGGAGCAGTTGCTATCTGTTTTCCCAAACTGTCTCAATTTCTCCCGAGCCCCACCTGCCCCCCGAACAGGAGCATCCACGCCCATAGCATTGGAATATGTGAGGTTGAGGTTGAGTGTATGGTCTGTCAAGGGATCTATTTTCAAATATCTCGATAGCTCAACTACTCGTCCTGAAGGAACCCAGTAGAAATCACGACACGAAACAGTGAGTTCGATTGATTTTCAGCTGCCTTGCGGAACTCATCCAGGAGACGGATGGCTTCCGGGTCTAAATCGACCTCCTGAGACGCGATTAACACGGGATTTCGATGATCTAAGCTCTGTAAAAACATCCTGGCCACTTCCCGCAAGCTGAATAATAGGTGTCGTTCAGGTGGCAGCTAGTTGGATTAAGTTAGTTTGTGAAGGGCAAGTGAGCCAGAGAAAGCCACCTCGCTCCTATCGAACTACCCCCTTCTACAAAGTGAATCCAACACCAACAACGCCTGACTCTCAGCACACTGGAAGTCGGTATTCCTTATCAAGCATCTCAATTATTACTCGGTGCTGAGACGGAGGCAAGGTCCACTAGTGACGTTGAATACGCGGTTTTGGTGCAACCGTTCCCCACAGTTCTGGTCCAGTTACGTTCGTGCTGTATTCCATTCGTTTATGAGATATACATCATAAGTGCTAAGCTTCAGAACACGCACGCGATAGGTAACAACAGTCTAGCTACTCGAAATGCTTGATCCGAAGGCATGAGAATAATTGTTTGAGGGAGAATAATCGTTTTTTTTGAGTTGGTGGGGAGGGGGTATCCGTAATCGCTTTTGTAGCCGCCGGTGAGGTATTTGGAGGTGAGGGTTGGTCAGCGGATGCTGCCGCAGTTGGTGGTAACTCAGAGGGATCGGATATATCCACTCTCTCAACATGCGGCTTCCTGCGCATCCACGAGCGAATTTGGCCAAAATCTGATGATAGATCCTCTAAACCTTTGACAAACTCAATCCACCTCTCTCGGACCATTTCAATTTCTTCTTCCGTTGGGGGATTAGACTTAGCAGAATCAACATCTTCCTGTAAATGTTGTCCCAGGTCCCTATAGTATTTCGCAATTTGCCGGAGGAGCCTGTCACATTCATCGACCGTTGTAAGGAGGTCGGTGACCACTTGGGTATTCTCGGGATCTAGGATGATGCTCTGCTTCGCATTGTTATCTGAATTGCATAAATCACCTTGTGCTAGCACTAGAACGGAACCGCTCTCACCAGCAGTTTGGGCGCCTCCAATTTCTTTGGCCGCCGACGTAATATCTTTTCCAAATTGTACGATCTCTTTCTGGGTATCGTCAACCCCTTGAGCAGTAATATTCGCACCAAAAGCCGTAGCTTGTAGAAGTTGAATCGCATGGTCCGTCAATGGAGTTGTCGTCAATGAGTCTAATAGCGGAATCCACTGAGTTTTGAAATTCCTCGCCAAGAACACGACACCAAATAACGAGTCGCATTGATGAGTAGCCGCCGTGCGTAAGTTATTGAGAAGTTCAATGGCTTGAGGGCAGGGATTGGCTTCCTGAGACGCAGCCAACACGAGATTCAGGTGGTCTAACTTGTGCAAGAACACCTCGGCTATTTCTCGCAGCCTGAAAAACAGGTACTGTTCAGGTGGTAGCTGTTGCAACGGAATCAGGCTACAACGAGCTGTAGAAAACCAGCTATATCTCACCTTAAGCAGAGTAAAGACTACTGGCTCTGGGTCAGCCATAATAATGATAGAAAAGAACGGGGGAAGTGGAGAGCAAAGGTTTGATTGAACAACACCAGCCCAGTTCATCAGTTCATTACGTAATCATCCACTAGATCGTTCGAGTGGGATCGCCGATTAATGTCAGATCGCCGGTCAATCGACTTTAGATCTGCAAGCAGGATACATCTTGTTCCATATTTACTATTGTTCACAAGAGAACAGAATATCCGCCCTGTGATACATTGCAATACAGCTCTCCAAACAAATATAAAACGCCGCACAGAGATATGTCCCCCAATACCCACACCCCAGAACCAGCCAATCGCTTAGTTTGCTACAGAACAACAATCACAATTGTCATGACATCTACCCTTATACATAAGGTGAATCTACGGTCTACGGCGGACTCACCTCTCAAAATCTACGAGAAGGGGATATACATTGCCTTCGGAAGCATCAGGATCAAAGTAACTGAAGAACGCTCGTATGTAAAACTCTGTTTCGTTCGCGCCTGCTGTTGAATCCCAGAGACTCAGTGATGTACCGAAGCTGAAGGCGGTCCTTCAGACTGCATTGGTTGATTTCGTCAAAGATCTTGGGAAGAACAGCGAAAAAGCCAAATCCTGCACGATAGATTTGCATGAAGTCCAACAGCTGATGAATAGAGACTTACTGAATGACGAGGAGGCTCGGCGTGTTTGTCTGCAGCGATCAGAGGAAGTACTCAAGAATACGGAAAAGGTGTTTCATGATGGGATTCGTAAGGGTGTGGAAGCCTTTCAGGATCGACTTATCGACGTTAGTCTTCATGCCCTGGTCAAGTGTTTACAATACTTACGCTCGTTTCCCTCTCTCAGTTTTAGGAATCAAATGTCAAAGAAGCAAAGATAACGATAAGGCAGAAGGCCGCAGAGCTGGAACCAGAGACACTCAGGGAGTTTGGTTGCTGCATCCGAACAGGTTGATCCTCAGGCCGTTGGTGACGCTATTAATATAGCCGTCCCTGCCGATCAGTATTCTGGCATTGTCTCGTTGCTTGTACGTCTGGGGCTTACAATGGGTAAAAACAAGTTACACGATGAAAATGAACGAAGAATAATCAGTAAAGCAACCCGTCCACCTTTATTCGAACATATGCTTACAATTCCCTAGAGCTTGAGGAGGCTCAGCAGGACTGCAAACGAATGATGACATCTATTGATTCTTTTGACGCTGCCGCCAAGTCTGCATGGTCTTCTCTCGGTAATTGCACCAATTTCCCATTAGAGGTACAGAGAATTATCCATCAACTCCGTCACTCCCTATCGGGTCTCCAGGCACATGTCATTGCCCCAAATTCCGTGGATACTCTACAACAACAATGGTTGCAGCTCATGCAATTGGTGAACGACTACCAAGCTACGGTATGATTAATTCTCCTCTAGCCGATTCGTACACCTCATGGTCTACTCAGGTCTTGGATATTGTCGAGGTGGCACCCCTATTCGAAGAGGTGGGTCACTTACCTTTATGAGCTAAGGCGCAATAGCTTATACTTGATTAGCGTTCCATGACAGATGAGGTCGAAACCTTTGGGAAGCGTGTTGCAAGTCTTCACAGTATTCTTAATCAGCTCTGTACAGCAGAGGATGTTGTCGAAGATACCCATCGGACGTTCTTATTGACCCCCATTCATGAACTTGCCAAATGCATCGTTAAACAGCTCAGCAAGATTCAAGAAGTCTTCATCAGGTGGCACATCTACACCAAAAGCGAATCCGTGGATACCTTCTACTTTATCCCAGAAATCCTGGAGATGACGCGCAATATCGGTTCTTTCGATTGGAATGTTCAACCTCTATACATGGAAATACAAACAGTCTTACGAAACGGGTTTCATCGCAAGGAGGCCAAAAGGGCACAGGAGAAGGGGGAGAGGGAGCAGAGTATTGGGTTATCCCAAATTCGAGGCTTTCAAAGTGTTGCGAGTGAAGCTGAAGGGTTGGCAGTTTTGGAGCAGGTAGCCGTTATCCTCAAAGGGATAACAGAGTTCTCGACCGAATTTGGTGCTGCGCTCTTATACTTTAATGGGCGCCGAGGCGGCGGCATGGGTCGGACCGCAGCTCCTGGGGGTACTACGCAATCTTCCCGCTGTCCCAAGAATCCTTACAGGGTGCCGAGGGAGATTACAGAGCGTGTTATGAGTACGTTGAGGTCTGAGACGAGTAAGCTATCACAACTTTCGGTATTAAAAAACTAAACACCCTTATCATGTTAATTCTCAATTTATTTGTTGTTGATACAAATCGCTGAGTCACTGAGAAATGCGCGTTCGCATCCCATGTAGGAGCTTCCTGGTCTCTTCAACCCTGACCCAAAATGCCCTACATCTAGTCGGTTTGCAAAGAAGCAACTGCAACGGAGACTGCCCTCTCTCGTACCCTGAGAAGGTTGAAACCCACCGGTCCTGAGGCTGACATTGAGAAGGACGAGGTAGGAAGTAGAAGAGAATGCAGGGAATGCGCATGTTGAAATATCAAATTCGCAGCTATTTTCATGCCTTTAAACGAAAGCACTTTGATTAAATACTGGCACAAACCCGTCCTGATGCTGGTCGTGTTGGTAAACGTAAAATGTATGTTTTATTGATGAGCTGAGCGTGATTATGAATGCAAGGGTCGCTGGGCCGGATCCACATGGGTGCGATGCCTAGTGAGAAACACGTACCACTGAGTTATTTAGGAATTGGGCTGTACCTGAGAGAGCGCTCCCTCGGTCGCGAGATGAGGGGAACCTACTTGGCTGGTGTGGGAAAGGATAGGAATTGGTATATTTAAGCGGATACAATACATTTATTTTTTAGCTTCTACGAGCATGTAGTTGTCTCCGCCAAAATCACTTGGTGTATTTTTGAGGAGAGGAACCTAAGACGTTGACGGACGCAACGTCGCTCACACCCCGAGCAGCCAGGCGGCCGCTGTAATGAGATAATTGAGAAGATCAATTCTGAATGTTTTGAAATTACTGGGTGGTGACGAAAATTTCCGAAAAATTTATAACTTGATTACCTCGGGCCGGAGGGACATTCTCCAACGGCGCTTGATCTGTGCCTTCTCCTGTCACACTTCTTCTTTTAAATCGAATTTACAACTTCATTAGACAAGTGTTAGTCAGTGGAAGGACGATGATCTCGCCCTCTGTTGCGAACGCCGAGGAATGAAAAGGAGCATCATGTAATATTCACTTCCTATACTTCCATTTTTTCGTTCTCGACAAGATGATAAGATATTTAGGTATTGTAATGACAACAGACTTTCTATTCACTTGATCTTGGTAGCTGTGAAAGCCTACTAATTTCGGACTCTAACGTATTCATAACCTCCCCTGTAATACTCTCCGGCACCTTGAAGGGATTTTTAGGATATTGCGAAGACTCTGAAGCACCTCCAACAGCGGCCCGACCCGTAGAGCCTTTTCGACGCCCGTCGAAATACAAGAGGGCATTTCCAAGCTCAGTGGAGAATTGAATTATTCCCTTCAATATAGCATCCACCTGCTCCAGGACTGCCAATGCCTCGGCCTCGGTCACAAGACATTGAAATCCTAGAAGCTCGGGAATCCCGGCACTCTGTTCTTTTTCCCGTTTTTCCTGAGCCTTCTTGGCCTTCTTGCGATAGAATCCCTCTCGTAGGATCAGCTTGATATGTGCGGATAGAAGCTGAGCGTGCCAAGTAAAGGAACCAGTGTTGTACGTCATGTCAAGTATGTCTGGAATGAAGTGGAACGCGTCCACAGACTCGTTTTTGGAGTAATTGTGCCACCTGACGAAGACTTCTTGGATCTTCTCAAGTTGCTGGACGACGCACTTGGAAAGTTCGTGGATCTTGGTCGACAGCAGCATCCGATGAGCGTCCTTGATAATATCTTCTGCTGTACGGAGCTGGCTGAAGATCTCAAAAAGGCTCGTGATGCGCTTTCCAAAAGCCTCGACTTCAACTGTCATAGTTCGCTTAAGGGATGAGTGTGAGTTTCTGCACCTTGGCCTCGGGAATTAAAATACGCTCACCTCTTCAAACAGGGGCGCCGCCTCGAGAACGTCTGATATCTGAGCAAATTTTGAGACGCATCGCCACCAAAGATAGTACACGAAACATACCGTAGTATGATAACTGTTCACTATACCAGAGAGGCTCGACCATTCCTCCCGCAGACAATCCACGGAATCCATAGAAGCTCCGGGCTCCCCAAACATCGATATACGATCGCGAAGGCTACGGATCAACACCTCCATACTAGAGGGAAACTCCCTACAACCATTCAGAGAAAGAAGCGCGGATTTGGCGGCAGCGTCGAATGAGTTGACCGAGACTACCGCCTGGCTGCAGTCCTGCTGAGCCTGTCTGAGTTCTAGAAGGTCCTCAGTTAGATATCAGGTCACAAATGCATTCGAGTAAGTATATTGGTCACCTAAAATCTTTCGATCAATTTTGCCTTGCCCCTTGATTCTAGTGATCGTAATCCCCAAACGTGCAAGCAACGAAACGATTCCAGAACACTCCTTAGAAGGGATGGCTAGCGCAATGGCGTCGCCAACGGCCTGAGTGTCGACAGCTTCAGAGTAAACAGCTGCACTTCCTAAGCGTCTCTGTTGGTTTTGCAGTTCTGCAACCTTCTGTTTGATTTCTATCTGTTCCTTTCTTATGTCCGAGTCTTGGAACTGACATAAGAAAGCAAGGACCAGCAACACAGAGTTTCTTGGCGAGCGGGTGCACTTACCGCCGTGAGTTTGTCCCGGAAACTCTTTACGCTCCCAGGAGTTTCCTTACAAAAAATGATTTCCATGTTTTTGAGTACTTCCTCTGTTCTCTGCGCAAAGGCGAGCTGAGCTTTCTCATCCTCGAGAAGCTCTTGGCCAATCGACTGGCTGACTTGGTGTAACTGTGCTATTTGAAATTTGGCCATTGCGCTATTTCCTTGAAGGTGCTTGACGAAGTCGATCAGTGCGCTCTGGAGAACCTTCTGGAGTCTCGGCATCTCACTGTGCAACTCGGCGGCTCAGTAGCGGATAGGAAGGGAGCTATGAGGCACCTACGAGCATTCTTTCGTCACCTCTATCCTGATGCTTCCGAAAGTCGAGTGCATGGCTTTTTCGTAGTCATTGAGGGATTTTTCTGGTGCAGACTGTGGGCCGGTATTTGTCAGATGGAATGAGGTCATGGTGCTGTACCGTTGCCTGAGGAGTAGTAAGATTACTGAGCGATTGGCCGGATTATTGTGGGCGTGTAGTGGAATATATCCAGTTTTTTGGTTGCGTTTTATGCATTTTTCCCCCAACGACCGAGTAACAGTAATGTATCGTAAACACATTTTCCCAGTTTCTTGTGAACAAGGACCAAAAAACAAGGAGCACCAACTCCACAAGGTTAACGTTAGGCCTCCCCAACAATTGGACTTGTGGACTTCTATGTGAGAAACAATGTCATACGTACAGATTCTGATCCGTAAAGCTGCGTAATTTGTTTGGGAGTAGCCGAACTGATGCCAAGCAATCGAATTGAACCAGCGACGATCTTTATTGTCCCTGCGTCCTCCTTTCCTTCCTCTTCCTCATGGCTAATTCAGACCCAGTAGTGTTCACCCTCCTCAAGGTCAGCAGTATTGAGCTCTGTTGTACTTCAAATATTGACTTCAGTGGATTAGCTGCCACCTGAACGACAGATATTTTTCAGATTGCGGGAAATCGCTGAGGTGTTTTTACAGAAATTGGATCATCTAAATCTCGTGCTGGTCGCGTCTCAAGAGACCGATCCTTTTCCTAAGGCCGTGCAACTTCTAGATGACCTTCGCAATGCAGCTGAACGCCAATCCGACTCACTGTTTCGTGTCGTGATCTCAGCAAGGACCTTCAAGGAACAGTGGTTTCGATTACTGGACTCTTTGACAACGGCTCCGCCGACGGACAACATGACTAAGTTCTTGTCTTCCGCGGCCTTAGATGCAGAAGTTGCTGCCCGAGGGGTGGACAGAATTCAGGAGGCATTGAAACAGTTTGGGAAGGATATAGCATCAGCGGCCCAGCAAATAGCAGCTACTCCCGCTGCCGGTGAGAACAGGCGATTCGTATACTACTCCAAGCTAATAATTGAGTCTCAGATGGCAATTCGAAACAACACATAATCCTAAACGCAGAGAACACCCAGGTGGTGACCGACCTTCTCGCAACGGTCAACGAAGGCGATCAACTCCTTCAGCAAATCATCAAATACTACCGTGACTTAAAGCGGCACTTGCAAGAAGCTGCATCTAATGGGGCCATTCATCCGACTGAAGAAGAGATTGATATGGTCCAGGAGAGGTGGATCGGGTTTGCAAAGGACCTGGAAGGCCTGTCATCTGACTTCAGCCAAATTGGTTCATCTCTGAGTGACAAGCCTCGGGTTGAGAGGGTCGACAGTCCCGGTTTCTCAAGTCCGCCAATGGATGATCAACCACCTTCGAGCACTTTGCTGGCAGAGACTAAGGCAATTACAAATGACCCTTCCCCACCGACTCAAACGAAACGTTCATTGTTGCGGTCACTTTATAAGCGGCTATACTCGTACCTTCGGAGAAAACGTTTGATTAGATAGCGAATAGTTACCTGCTCGGAACATGACTCGCGTTTGGTGGTTGTAATGAAACCCGATGAACAACACAGGAGCCCTGAAACTGTCCGCCAGAGAAAAAGATGAATGGCCGGAAGTCCTGATGAACGGGTACACCTATAGCCGTGGCTTGTTGAAGGATCTTTACGCCTTGCTTGTGTCAGAGTTTCTTCATGTTCCTCTGCTACCCGCGCGACGGGTTCTATCATCTGAGAGCCCCCAGCGAATCAACCACTGAACTTGACATGTTTACGTCACATGGTATTTGGCTTGTTCGCTATTCACTTCCTTGAAGGTACACTTCCCTCTGGCGTGTTAGTACATCACTGTGTGTGCCCTAGGAATTCAACGCCAACCGGTAAAAGAAGTAAGAACCGTGTACAAAACTCTTATCCTAATGCTCTATGACCGCTTTAACATTCAATTCTTAGTACTGTCCCTCTTGAAGGTTGCCGCACTATGGCACATATCTCGCCCAAAAGTTTTTCCCCTCGTCTTCTTCACTAACACCTAGCAGGAGTTCTTTTCTATCTAGCGACAGCGCAGGGACCCGTTACATCATACTGAAGTATGCACCCGGCCTTTCCTCGCATCGATCCTAGTCTATGTGTAATGTCCTCATGTAGCCAGCTATTGCTTGAGAAAACCATCCAACCATAACCTTATACTTGTTGTTGAAAATATTCGATGACAAGTCACACATTCAAACATCCTGTTCTCTTGTATAATGAACAGGGCCATCGATTAGTATTATTTACGGCTCGGCCCAAGGAGGTAATCTTTTTGTTCTCTCACAATGTAGATCCTCATGTCCCGGCAGTTCACAATCAAAATGACGGTAGCCTTCTCGTGTCACGTTGCGAAACTGTCCTCTCACTCCTACCATCAATACTACCTCACGGCTCCCGCCACTCCAAATGAGCTCCAAAAAGTCGATTTGGAGTTGGTGTAAGAAGTGCCTCTGTCGTCTTCGCCCTCGCCGCCAGGCCCACGGACAACCACGCTCAGGTGACCTCCCTGCAGGTCCAGCGCCCGTATTGCCCAATGGCCGCCTGAGCCCATCCAGGGTCAAGGTTGCGAAAACAAAGATATCTCCTAGTCAACCAGTTATCATAGTCACGGAGAACAACGGCCCTCATCATGAAACTGTGGGTAGGTGTACAATTCTAAGTTCCCTCTCTAATGATCATAGGAAATTACCCCTTCATACAGGAACAGTATCCGATGCCATGCTTATGTCCTCCCTGGTGGAGGCATCGGGTGCGAGCGAGGGGGATCGTCAGACAGGATCAGATGTCCCAGCCGTGGTCACTTCTCAAGCAGATGTTTCTCATGACGCGTCAAAACAGGGTATATACTGAATACCTTTCTAAGGCTGTTGAGTATTAATGGTCTTCCAGGACACCTTTCGTCTGTTGAGAATAGTGGCATCCTTTCAGGCGCTTATCACTTCACGGTCGGTCAGCTTGATGCGGCGGAAATCCAGAACGTAGGACAGCAGAGTGTAGCGATGCAAAATATAACAACGCAACACGTCTACAATCATACGATCTCAAACTGTGAGTCGAGCTCCTCTGTCAGTTATTGAGATACTGACGGACAATATAAGCCCTCGAAAAGATGCTGCCGTATATCATTCCTGGAGCTGAATACAATTCAGCCGCTCGTGATCCTCCCCCAAGATGCCATCCCGATACTCGTACACAAATTCGCGCGGATCTTCGGGATCGATTCAACGATGGAACGAGAATAGTTTGGATGCATGGACCAGCCGGGGTCGGCAAGAGTGCGATCATGCAAACCCTAGCTGAGTCGGTGCCACCCCAGACAATTTGTGCAACGCTATTTTTCTCGCGCTACAGCGATCCTCCCCGCAATGAATCGGGGAAGGTGTTTCCTACCCCCGCATACGAGGACGTCGAACGTTACCTTCACACTTAGTTCACGAAAATCGGGAAGAAATATTCCAGAGCATTCCCTAATCCGACGTCGGTTTGGCCATCGGATGGTGACTTTTTGAAGGTTGTCCAAGCATCGTCGGGTTTGTTCGTATTCGCGTCAACTCTGATCAAATACGTTTCCGAGGGCTGCCCGGCTTCTCGCCTCAAATTTCTTGTGGCCTTGATTGACCGTTCCACGTCGAACCCCACAAAAGTACCCCTAAAACCTTCCGATCTACCCGACGCACTGTACACCCGAACCATGCCGGATGTCCCGAAGGAGCAGTTCCCCACTGCAAAATCATTACTTGGTTTCTTCCTCACGGATGCACCACCAGCTCTACGGGCCGGCTCAACCAACAAAGTAGGGCTCATCGGAGCTTGCAATATCTTGGGTCTACGGCAAGACGAGGCGTATGATTCTTTGTCTAGGCTTCACTCCGTCGTCATTTGTCCTTCCCCTGAGGCGGCCCATGTTGAACGCATACGGTTCTTCGGCGCATCCTTTCCTGGCTTTCTCCTTGGTGGTTCCTGCTCCGGGACTTACTACGTGGATCTGGATCACGAACTTACGAATGTCTGGCGGTCTTATATCAGAATTCTTAAGGAACCTTCCCACTCTAGCGAGATAGCCCCAAAACCGAGTAAGTTTATTCCTCGTTCTCCGTCTATTCGCACTCAAATCCTTCGGTAGATCCTGATAGTGCGAATATTCATTGGCTACCTTGAGACGACAAGTCCCGCGTTCTTGAAATACAGAAAGAACTCTTTTCAAAAGCTCAACAAGGTTAGGTTTCAATTTTGACTAAGTACGGGCACTCCTGGTGTGCGTGCTGCCCACGGAGAAACGGAAAACGTCTCAAGGTTGATGCTTCCGAGCTGATCGAGGCTTTCCGGAGCATTCACCCGATGCTCTTCGAAAGCTTGGGATTCCCGGTGGAGAAATTTGAGGACTGGCTCAACAATCATGTGTGTTCCGCAGCTTATCTGCTGAAGAGCATGTCTTTAACGCTATTGGCCTAGGCTCCTGGGATGTTCAAGAAACGATGATCTCAGAGAAGTCCGCTGCGAATTAAATGGATATGGTACGTGTGTATGTCTCATTGACCTTTGCAGCAGTAGGGTCATTCCACAGGAATCCGGATGTGGAGGGCCACCAACCCACCCTGATAATTGATCACAGCAATCACCCTGGCTCAGAAGCTCCGGAGCGAACACCAATTCATTTGCACATTCTGGAAGTCAATGCCCTGCACCTATGCTCTTGTTGGGTCAACCGGATACACACACAACCTCCCCACCACCAATTAAACACTAAAACCCGCTATCTATATCCTCAGAATCAGCCTCGGAGTCAACTCCATCCCCGACAAAGGCATCGAAAAATGTTCTCTGCTACCACGCTGCCGTTCATTGCTTCTAAGTTAGACAGACAGTGGAGTAAACGGACAATGCACAAAATATAGTCTACATGTTCTTTATACTCATCGAATAATAAGAATGATTTAAATTCAGATTGTGGCCACACAGGCCACGGTTCTACATATTAACAAGCTTTCCTGCGTTCTCTTCTACTTCCGACCCTGTTTTTGCAAATGACAAACCCAGAGCCAGTGGTTTTGACCCTCCCCAATGTAGGAGATGGCGGTCCCTGTTGCGGCCGCTCCATCGCAAACTGACTTTGTCGAACTAGCTGCCACTTGAAGATATGGCCCACACTTTCAAATTTTGTTGTCCCCGCGTCATTCCTCTTCCGAACGAAAAGATCCATGTACGAGACTCTTATCCTGGTGCAGTGATTGTGACTGCAGTGACTTCACGTGGCCAGCTAATCCTTGCACACCAAGCTCGAAAAATATTCAACCCTGCCTCCGTGCACATCGTTAAAAAATCAATGGTAAATCACATTTTAAGAAGATCTCCTGTTTGAACACAACTCGCGGTAGTACTGGATAACATTGTCCGTGTGATGCATTATCTACTCGACTATTTGACTAACTAACCAGGCTGGGTGGTTCAATTTCATCTGGGACGCCGTACCATTAAGAGCCTCTGAAAATTCGACCCATCGCTGCTGAATAGCTCTGATCGCTTGCGTAGTAGGGGGGTCGGAACTAAAGTCCTCTAAGCCCTTCTGCATCTCCGTCAAGTACACAACAGTTTGTTGAAGCAAATTAGTGCATTCCTCAGCCGCGCGAGCAAGTTCTGCGATTTCACGAGCATTGTCTGTGTCGTGATAGAGTTAAGGTAAAATCAAGTCACAAAAGTGAACACCCACCATCGGCGTGGTAGGTAGTGAGTGCTGGGGTAGCAGCCTCAAGACTACCGCTGAATTTTGATACCTGTGTCTGCGAGTTTTTGATTCCTTTGACGGTGGATTTTGCTGTCTCTGATGTAAATCCCGCCAAGTTAATGGTGTTATCGGTTGCCCCGTCTGCCAGGAGGCGGTCTAACAATCGGAGGAACCAAGTGGAAAAATTCTGAATGACGATGACGGAGCCGAAGATACTGCTACGTTGTTCTTCGGCAAGTTGGCGTAGGCTAGCTATAAGCTGAGTGGCTTCCATTGACTGGGATCGCTCCCCAAGATGGCTGAGCTTTGCCAGGATAACATCTTGGACCTCCACCATGTGAATAAGGGGGTGTTGCGCAGGTGGAAACTGTGCCACTGATGAAAATTTTGTTCTCTGCGGAGCGTGCCACCCACCTTGAGGAACTGGTACGTGGTGGGTTGATAGTCGGACATCTGAGAGTGCGGAATAATTGTGAGAGTGGAAGAGAAAATACGGCACAATGGCAGTATTAGTTCAAGTGAAAGGAACTGCCGTTTATTTAAGCACGGTGAAGGCTAAGATGGAGCTCAACCGCGCTATATCTCAACAAACCAATGTGATTTACCTATCTGGGTTATTTGGTGGTGTCGTTACTTGGGGCCTAGCTTCTGTGGATTCTTCATGCTTTGTCTGACGTTCAGCAGTCAAGATATCGACTCGGAAGCCGCTTGATCATTGATTGATAATTGGGTCAGATCTGCGATAGACGATCAGGCTAGGTGCACAATGGATGGACAAAGTAAACCGGCTATCACATTCGCCTGTGCGGTAGTAAGTCATATCCGATTAGTCAGGATATCCATGATCCTCAGTAGGCACCACTTACCTTCCAGTCCAGGTGCCAAATTTGTGCAGCTAAGTTTACATCCCCGAGTTTGTACTTATAAAACAATGAAATTAAGTGATTCCAATCAAATTTCTAGGGCCCTGGTTTCGCCCAGAGCGTCACATGAGGGCCTGCCAGATAGCTATACCGCATCTGATATCGACCGGGATATCTCCCATGATTTCAATAATTGTATTAATCCTGAATGAAGGAACTGTGAGCTTGAAGCCTGGAAAAGGACCGTCTTGAGAAGCAAAAGAAAACTTGATAGACATAGAACCTGGACTGCTCTGAAGTAGTACGAAAATATGACTTGTGCAGCGAATGATTATAAATATCTGATGTAACAATTGTGTTGTGTTTAACGGATGTGTGGCAAGTGATACGAAGTGATGTCTACCACCGCTAGAAACTAGATCAACAGATACCTAATCAATCCACTCAGGTTCAACACGTAAACAGGCCTTGGGCCTATACTTCTTTCCTTTCTTCTTCTCATCCTCATACATGGCCTCCATACGCATCTTCACGCTCCTATGAACCTTCACCCCATTCTTTATCTGTTTCGGTATGAAGCGTGGCCGGGCAAGATTTGAACTATTCGCAAAAAGTCATTCAGTACTCCCCTTTCTCACAACCAAGCATAAATACCCACCCAAAGTACGCCACCCATTGATTATCACCTCGTTGATACCGCAACTGTAACGGCAGAATCTCCAGAATCCACCACGACTTTTTCAACTTCAGCTGATCATACGCAGGAGAGAGTGCATCGTGTAGTTCCTCCGCTTCTTCAGAACCCAAGAAGGGAACAGGTGCAGCCGCGTGTCGGGCATGGACCTCCGCCGGTCGCTTCTTGGTGAGTGTTGCGTGAAGGCGAATCGGAATCGGATCCGCAGGGGGGTTTTGAATCTTGTGGTCGGCGGTGATTGGAAGGGGTGGTGGACGGGGAGTGACGAAAGGATAAAGCGTCGTTGGGTCGAGGCCAATCTCCCAAAGGCTCTCCGTTTCGAACATGATTCCCGTGTTAGCCTTGAAACATTCCCGAACCATCCAACGGAGAGGGATACGTGCGAGGGAATGGCGCGTCTTGTTGCTTACGGCGCCTCCGCCAACGTCACAGTGACAGCCCTGATAAACGTGTTGTTGGCGTGTACGTGTAAGAGATGTATTGATGATTGTAAACGTACTGCAAACCAGACTTCTTCAACATCGGTGCGAAGCCCTTTCTGGCAAGAATACATCATCTCCATCGTGTCGAGCTTCTTGTCCAATGCCGACTCGTTTGCCATGGTAGTTGACCTCTTCGGTTGCTGTTTAATCGGACGATTACCCTTCTCGTTCTTCATCAAGGACGAATATGAAAATTTGGGAAGGGTTGAACTTGATGGGGTGGATGGGGTAGATGGTGCTTTCTCGCTAATAGGTGATTCAGCAGATCGAGCCGGCTGTGAGCTGGAGCTTGCCTCAGCACCAAGGCGGGTTTCATGAGTCGTCGGTCGGTTCCAAAGGTTAGTCTTGAATTTGGCTCGACGCTCATCAAGTGAAATGGCATGCCTGAAGGTGCGAACAATTGTATTTGATGTAGTGAACGGAAGCCTTCTCGGAAAGATACCAACCGAGTCGACAGTATCCCTGTGTTGGAGAGGATTAGGGAATGGAAGATCAAAGATGCTAGTTCTCATACCATACTCCAAGAAAATCGATAATAACATCAGTACAGAATGCCTTCTTGAAACCATTTGATTGTTCCCATCCAATGTGATCGATGCGTGTATACATCTTGTAGGCGAATGGAACTTGTTGGAAGTTGTGTGACGGCAAGAGCCCGACCTTGTGCAGCATACCGGCGAGACTACGAGCAGTATAAGCTCCACGGGAAAAACCAAATATACAAATCTTGTCGCCTTCAATGTCTATAAGGGAGAATGTAAGCTTGAAAGGACATGCAAGCAGTTGTAACCCACAGTTTTGCATGAGAAACTCATAACCACTCATGACATGCGCATCTAGATTCCACGCAACCATTTCATCAAGTGTCTGTAGAATTGCGTTGATCTTATCTGCGATGAACAAATGGAAGGAATTTACTTTCTGTATGCGGGACATGAATGGTGTTGCTGATGAAGTCGAGGTATATGTTCCAATACCAGCCTTTCCGGAGCAGTCAGAAAAGTTATATATAGATGGAGGTCTGAAGGTAGTACCTGATAGTACACCATTTGCTTGGTCCGGTCATTCTTCTTGAGGAGTGAAACAAGTTGCACAATGTTCGAGTTATCAGCGTCAAACTGATCCCCAGTTCCGTCAAAGCATAGGACGAGGGTTCGGTGGTCATGTTCTGGAGGAATGATACGCGGGAACGAATGGGGATCAATAGTTTTCTCGCGTATGGGGTGTGGGGTGTGTGGGTTGGGACTTGTCGTTTGAATCCCGCACCCAGTAAAGGGGGAGATTGAGGCTGGTGAGGGTGGCCTGTTGGTGTCTGGTCGCTGTTCGCTGACAGTTTCCGTGATTGAGACCATTGTCGGCTCCATAAAATGATTGTTCATCATCTGGATAATCTGCGGGCTCTATCAAGCCTGGCCGTCGAGGAAACGTGGGGGCGAAAGACAACCACGAACAAAAGAAATCCCGGGGGCGAACCATAGCCGAGCCAACCCCACGGAAAGTCGCGTAATGAAATAGGGTAGACGCCTATACACCTTCGGTTACCAGATTGGCTTTGGTGATATCAACATCCTACCGTCAGAATCGTCCACATTTCTCACTCAAGAGGTGATTTCTACGCAGTCCTCAGAGAGCTCATACTACCTCCATGAGACAGTAACAAGGGCAACAAAGTTATTGGTCATCTTGGCGGCGTTATTCCAGAGCGCTCATTGGAGCACTAGACAGCATGATTGTTGGGTGACACTTCAGGGTTGTGAGACGCTTGATCGATTGATCGGACCCCAAAAAATTAGGCGAATTCGAATAAAATCATAAATCAATGCCGGCCTGGCAAATACAATACATGTTACATACATGAGATAAGGCCTCAATCCTGAAGCTAAGTCGCCAAAACACAGAGCCTGAACAACACACTCTCAATCCACCCAAGTCACTTTGTCAACATTCAAGTTCGCGTTCGGGAAGTACTTTTTCCCACTCTCGTAACATGCGTCCAACCTCATCTTGACAGACCTGTGGACCTTCACACCATGTTTCGTCTGCCTTGGGATATGTCTACCTCGACCCAAATTCCAGCCCAGCCACGATGTCCACGAGTTATCTTCAGTTTGGTAGCGATGCCTCAAAGGAAGGAACTCAAGGAGCCACCATGGCCAAGCGAGCGTCAACTGGTCGTAAACCGGTGACAACGCATCCCGTAGCTCGATGTCCTGTTCAGAGAGTTCGGCTTCGGCAAGAGCCGCTTCTCTGATTAAAGTTTCGTGTTGTTCTTCTGTCAACCGTTGGCGAGGTGGAATGCGTTGTAAGAAAGTAGTTGATGGGACTTCGTGTGGGGGAGGACGCTGTAAAACCGGATGGAAAGTGGGGTCCAAATCGAGCCCGATGCGTGCCAAACCTCGAGCGTAGAACTGGATTCCCGTCTTGGTAAGGAAAGTCTGGCGGATCATCCAACGTAACGGGATACGAGCCAAATTCGGGCGCGTGCCGTTCGATACTACAGAGAATATTTATTTTTGGTGACGCTGAACAAGGATATGAACATACCTGAGCCACCCCCAATGTCTGATTCGTAAATCTAAGGTGAGCGCACGATCTCATCTGTTGGGGATATTGACTTACCACAATGGCATCCAGAAAACCAAACCTATATATTTGATTAGTAAACATCGGTTTGTCTATGCAAGTTCCACACCTCCTCGATATCCGTCGGATCAGAGAATACTTCGCTATATTCCCTCTCCAATTGTTTCAAATCCTTTTTCTTCTTCGGATCCTTGTGTTCGTTGTGGTGTAAAGCGTGGTGGCGTGGATCGAGACCTGTCCCAGTGTGAACGCGATCGCTGTCGGCAAGCTGCCGCTCTCTTGAATTTGGTCGATTCCATGTGTTCTGTTTGAACTTGGCCCTCCTTTCGTCCAGAGAAACCGCGTGACGAAATACCCGAACAACAGTATTGGATGTTGTAAAAGGCAAGCGTCTAGGGATGATTCCAACGGAATTCACGGTGTCCCTAATCATATACCGCTCAGTCAGGAGATTTCCGTATGCAATATACACGAGACGCACCATACACCCAGGAATTCAATATTGACATGGGTGGAGAACGCGGCTTTGAACGCGTTGGATTGTTTCCACCCGGTTTGATCTGCACGAGTATACATCTTGTATGCAAATGGGACTTGTTGGTGGTTGCACGCCGGCAAGAGGCCGACCTTGTGGATCATTCCTGCTAAGCTACAACCAAGCATTGGTGATCAATGAATATTCCTGCAGTATACCCGGATTAAATTACCATTGGGCGGTGTACGCTCCCCGAGAAAATCCAAAGATACAGATTTTATCTCCTCCTTGATCTAGATCCCTGACTTAAGCACCGCGACAAGACTTCTGCAATATAAACTCACAATTCTGCATCAAGAACTCGTAGCCACCTTCAAATTCAATGAGTCATCACTCGACGAAAAACAATAAAAGATCTCGGCCTACCCATGATATGCGCATCAAGGTTCCAAGCAATTGCTTCATCAAAAGCCTATTTCCTCGTTTGAATTTCATTCCCGACGGCAATACAAATACACTACCTTGGATATGCCTGCCATCAACGGTGTCGCGATTTGGGGTGTGGTGTATGTTCCAATTCCCGCCTAGGGTCGAGCATAAGTCGACAAGCGGATTTAGTCAACAAGGGACGCTACCTGATAGTAAACCAATTGCTTCTCCGGATCATCCTTCCTCAATATGCTGAATAGCTCGACAATATTTGAATTCTAGTCACAACGTTGGCTCCTTTGGACATTGATCGAGAAATTAATACGTACATCATTATCGAATCTAAGGGAAATTTAACTTCCAATACACCTGACAGATATAGGGGTCCACTCACTGATCACCCGTCCCATCGAAGCATAACACCAGTGTTCGATTGCCACGTTCCGCGGGTACCGTAATATTTGGCGGGATCAAGTTCCGATTCATGCAGCCTACACCTGAGGGGGGTATTGGGCCAATTCCAGGAAGTCCCTCAAGTCCTGATTGCTTTCCATTGCCAGTGAAAGCAGAGCCAGAACCTCCGCTTCGAGTCAAGGTAGGACTCTCGGATGGCGAGAACGATATCGCCGTTGGAGACTGCGTATGATGACTGTCGGGAACATCATCAGGACCGCGCTCTAGGATTGCCCCATTTGCATTGGACTGGTCACTGTCTGCCATAACTCGTATTCGGTCCTCGTATACCCGCTTATTTGTGAAAGAAATTTGGCCTCAGGCGTAGAGCCAACAGAGAATTCGCAATCTTGGGGGATGACAGCAACCAGGCCACATTCCCACCGATATTAGGTTTTTATAGGTACTGGTCAGGCCAGGGATTCAATTCCGGCACTTGACTTCTATGGCAGGGATAGCTTGTGTGACGCCTCGCCAATTACCGCTGTTGATCAGAAGTTTGATCGAGTCAGCTGTACATCGCCGTCCTATTATTGCAGCCACTTTTCGGTTCCAGCTCGGAATGGGCGCTTATGGTACCTTCTCGGCTCCGGTTTACTCCATCTTCGGGCGGGCGCAGCGATGAGCCAATCCAGAGAGAGTCGACAGTGTCCTACTGGATCTTAACCGAGTATCAACCGGGCCATAGAGGCTGTTATTTAACCATGGCGAGGCGTGGGTTTGCATCAGTCGAAGCTCCATGACATGAACAGGGAAGTGGAAGCTTGACAGGATGCATGGAAGGATTATTAAGCACCAGTTTATGCTTGAATCTACAAACGGAAACACAGTACATAGTGCGTCCAGCGTCGCGGTTGCAACCTATCTGATGCAAGCCCTTATGCGGGGCTTGAGGGGCCGAGGAATTCAACTAGCCAGCACTAAACCCGCCGTCGATATCAACGACACCAGAATACTAACTGGCGTACACCCTTGGTTCTCATTCAAAACTAGGATCGGCTCACACGCGATAAAAATATATACGTACAATCTATTTATGGCACAAGGGCAACTTACCCACCAGGGACGACATATTGGCGATGGCTTACTCCAATGCAACCCTGACGACCGCTTTAGCCTCGTTCAGCCCCTTTTGAACAGCTAAGATTGCGTCCCCGACTTTATCGAGCCCATCCCAAATCTGCTCACGCCACACAATCCTGCCTTCAGCTACAGCCCTCGGCATAACCTGGTAGAACTCTTCGTCGAACTCTGGCTCGAGTCGAGTAACAATAAATCCTTGAAGTGTCAAGGACTTTGCAAATATGAGGTCCAATTTCTAATGTCGATGATTAATTGGATACGAATGCGAGCGAAGATGAACACCTGCGTACTCGGACGGGCATTCCATCAGGGGTATTATATCCTGTTATATTGTTGAGTATTGTTGCAAATATTATTGGCATAGCATAGAATATTACCCGAGATCATACCACATATCTATGTTGTATAAACGTCAATCCTGACCAACAACCAGTCACTGAGTGAAAGCTCACGATAAATCTCGCGCCGATTTCCGCAGCTTCTAGCGCAGCTTCTAGTGTAGCCCCACCAACATTCTCCCAGTATCTATAGAAATAGATTCAATAAAGTAACTTCTGACGAGCCTGAAAAATCATACATATTTATCGGACCTTCCTTCTGCAGAACTTCACCTGTGTTTGTGGTTTTGTAGTTAAATACCACGTCAGCCCCGATTTCCTTCATGAACTTGACCTTGTCCTCCGAGCCAGCGGATCCGATAACTTTCATCCCATCCATTTTGGCGAGTTGGATCACAAGACTAGTCATTCGGTCAGCGTAACGAATACGTTTTGTTAGCAGGCTACCCACGACCCAACGGGTCCTTGACGAGGCCCACCAATCAGAATGTGCGTTGCAGGAGTGGAAAAAACGACCAACCAGCACCCGTAGAAACAAATAGTGTCTCTCCCTTTTGAACAAACGATCTAAATTAGGTCCCTCAACTTCAGATCAAGTGACTGGCGGACCTTCTTGGCATGGGAATACTTCTTCCAAGCCATATACGCTGTTTTCCCTGGAGAACATATAATAAGTGAAGAAACCTCAATAAACGAAATATATATACCAGGCATGCCCGCGGGACCAATAAAAGCGGACAAAGGTATTCCGTACTTGTTGTCGATGACGTTCACAGTGTCAAAGTTTGGATAGATGGTGTATTCCTGATGCTCTGGTCTTGGGTGAGCTCTAAATTCTATCTTGGGAACCAACTGCGACTCACGGAATATGCCATAGATGTGGTCTCCAGCTTTAGTATCAGGATGTTCCGAGCGAAGGACAACGCCCACGCCATAACCATTTAACCTAAGTATACATCAGGCTATAGTGATACGGATCAATATAGTTACTACTCACGGTTGATCAACGACAAAGGCAGGCTTACAAAAATAAGCGATACGACGTTGTACGTGGGCACCTACATTACTTACCAGATAAGACTCAATCGTGGGGTCGCGCATCCTCCCCCTGAAATAAGGGTCGACCGAGAGTAACAGGGTTTTGACGAGGAAACCGCCGTTCAGGGCCACGTTTTCTAGGTCGATGGATTCGGACTCGTCAAAGATTGTTGTTTTGTCCGGCTCCGGAAAACCTATGTATCAAAATAAATTGAGTATAATCCTTCTTTAAATGCTAGCTTCTTGCTTACCTGCGGGGATGGACTTGAACAAAAAGCGTCCGTTCTTTACAATAGTCATTTCACTGTCACAGGTGAAGACTCAAAGAAGTGGGGTGTGTTGGGATTTGTGTTTTAACGCATGGCGACGCCCTTTAAAACGCTATAAACCAGATATCATCTTTACCCCTTTGGGGTAATTTTTCTCTAAGGACTTTCTATGTTTTACTAGGAACTCCGGCATAACCGAAGCTGGAGTTCAGCATTGTTAACAGTCAGGAAATCCTCAGGCGCTACCAGCGCGGCGGAAACGTACACGACGTTAACATGGTGCGGCAATAACGCCCATCGTTCAAGTATAACAGCGCGGTGCAGACTATAGTGCTAACAGATTTGGTCGGCGGTCAGAAAGAGGCGTGTTGCTCTCACGCAGGAAGCCATCTGGTGATTACGGTGCTCCATCGCGCTGGCGACTGGGAACTTGGTGTTGTGCCGGTCGGGGACTGCGATCGGAGTTGAGTGTCTTTGGGGTCATCAGCGTCACAAGTCTGTCCAAATGGGCATGAGTATGTCGAGAGTCTTGGGACTTGTCGACCAAGTCGCAATGTGATTTGCTTCCAGGAATCAGAGGGAATTGCCGCATTCCTTTGCCGTTCGGCGAATGTGTATATTTTATAGTGTAAACAACGATGGCAGGCCAATGGGCAGAAATGAAACGATGGAATTTAACATAGTTCACACACACTCCCAACGTTTTGGAAGGTTTTAATGCATCTTTTGTTCTTAAAAAAAGATACATCATTGTACAGTGGAGTAGTCACCATCTCGGTAAATTTTGACACATACTCAATCAAACAATCATGATGACAATATTTTCTTGAGAAGCAGAAAACTCTTTTTCTTTTTCTGCCCCGACAACTGATTTTACACTTCTGGATAGCCACCGGAAGAGTACGAAACTCCGCGGTCCCCTACGACTATCAATTGATTACAAGTCGCTATCACTGCTCCCTAGTGCCCAGATTTGGTCGGGATTCGACCCGCAGGATCATTACAACCATGAAACCCAATTGATCATCAAAACATGATGGTGGTAACGCCTAAGAAGAGTACTATGGCCTGGTGCATCGTAACTCGACCTTGAAACTTTCTCCGGGAGCCAATGCCAGCACATTTACCATACTCGATAAAAGTGATAATTGGGTAATTCTGATACGGGTGCCAAGGTAGTTTATTCGAAAACTTGTCGCCACACTGATCGTGAATTTATGGCCCACAACCGTGATACATACGATCTTACAAGAGTAGAAATGAGTGGGTTACTCGTCTGCTACATGAATCACGGCCTTGGCTTTGTTGGTCCCCTTCTGCACACCCAGAATTACATCACCAACTTTATCTAAGCCATGGGTAATTTCTTCTGAGTACTTGAGCTCGCCTTTGGCTATCTTCTCTGGAACGGTAGCGTAGAACTCTTCTCGGTATTTATGGAACCATCGACTAACGACGAAGCCTCGAAGAGTGATGTCCTTCACGACCGTTTGCATCAAATTCTGTTATGTGATGAATAATGTTAGAAGGGGACTGTCGCGAAAGCCACGAGATTACACACCTTGACTGGTACCCCACCAGTATTATACCCTGACAAAACAACCGTCAATTGCGAGAAATGTATTCTGGTGGTTAGGAGATCTGGGCCATACCACTAATCATCCCACATTCCTGATTTGACGCCTTAGTATAGCTAGTGTGCATTTTGATCAATTGAAGACTCACGATAAATCGGGCACCAATATTGGCGGCATCCAGGGCGGCATCCAGGATCTCGCCTCCAACGTGATCCCAGAAGCTTCAAAATAGTCAATGCCATAACTTGTTGCGAGTTTG